>RJWJ010004046.1:0-79840 GCA_004363605.1 Indri indri | reverse complement strand
AATAGCCAAGGTACGTAATCAGCCTAAATTTCTATCAATGGATGAATAGATAAAGAAAATGTGGTATATATACTCGATGGAATACTATTTAGCCATAAAAAATGAAATCCTGTCATTTATGACAACATGGGTGAAACTGGAGGACATTATATTAAGTGAAATAAACCAGACACAGAAAGAATAATACCCCATTATCTCACTCATATGTGGAATCTAAAAATGTTGATCTCATAGAAGTAGAAAATAGAATGATGGCTATCAGAGGCTGGGGTTGTTAGAAGGGATCGATGGGTAGGGGAATGTTTTTCAAAGGATAGACAAGAGGAATAAATTCAAGAAAACTGTTATACAGTATTGTGACTATAGTTAATGTCAATGTATTCTACTGTATTCTTAAAAAAGGGAGAAAGTGGATTTTAAGGGTTCAAAACACAAACATTGATAACTATGTGAAGTAATTAATACATTTGTTAATCAGCTAGATTAACCATTACACAATGTATACATACTTCAAAATGACATTTTATACATGATAAATGTAACGACTTTATCTGTCAATCTTTAAGAACTTTAAAAATTAATCTGAAACTTTTGGAAAACCCTATTATCTTTTATATAGTGGGTAAACCTTGATTGGATACTGCTTTGAATAAATCTACTGTAAAAAAAATGTTCAAATTAGGGAAATTTGAACATATTAAAACATGTTAAGAAATTATTATTGATTTAGTTCTGGGTGATGATGGGCATTGTGTGGTATGTGGAACAAGTTATCCTTTATAAATATATACTGCAGTATTAACAGGTGAAATTCTATAGTAGTCTAAAATTTTTTTAAAGCAAATCCCAGCAACCCTACTCCAGGAATAGGACACAGTAATCCTCCCTTATCCAGTAGGTAATACATTCCAAGAGCCCCAGTGGATGCTTGAAACTGCAGACAGTACAGATTCCTACATATATTATGTTTTTGTGATCTGATAACCAGATGGCTACTCAGTAGCTAAGGAGTGGGTAGTGTATACAGTGTGAATACACTAGACAAGAGGATGATTCACGTTCCACAGGAGGATGGTACGAGATTTTATCATGCTACTCAGAAAGACACAGAATTGAAAACTTATGAATTGTTTACTTCTGGAACTTTCCATTTAATATTTTCAGACTGAGGTTGACCTCGGTAACTGAACCCATAGAAAGCGAATACTCAGATAAGGGGACTACTGTATATGAAACAAGATTGGCAAAGGTTGCTAACTTAAGCTGGGCGATGGCTATATGGCTATTCTTACATGTTCTATATGTTTGAAATTGTCCTCAATAAATTGTTTAGAAAAAACAAAATACTCATGGATGTCTTCCTTGTTTATCTATGACAAAACCAGACACAGATCCTCTAAATTCCCATTCTTTATCTTATAAATGATTAGTTGAACTGCTTGTCCCCACTGACCAATTAGAACAAAATATTTGTTCACCACACTTTGGTTAAGATTCTCTCCTTCCCGCAGCTCTCTGGCCTTTGGTCCAACCTCAGCCTGAGCCAACATACAGCTCCTCCCTACGAGTCTCTCCAAGAAAATAGCTGGTCATTTGATCATGCCATCTTTCATCCTACTTCCCCACACCCAGTTCTTGCTAACCTTGTTTATTCCTCTCTATAAAAGAAAAACTCTTTTTATCTAACCCTTGAGATGCTATGACCATGGTTCTCTCTATTGCAATAATCCCTTTTCCCTATTGCCATAACGCTTATGAATAAAGTTTCTCCTTACCAAGACTGGATTTGTTTCTCATTTGATAAAGTGAGAAAATAGCATATATAGATAACCCACAAAACCATTTTTCATGAAGTGTCATTTGAATGAGATACAACCCCGGGAGACTCTGGGTTGAGGAGGTACTAGATTGAGCAGAAAGGCAATAGGTATCAGAAGCACAGTCTAGACTGGAGGATGGGCAGAAACCCATGCCCATTACCCCACACTCACACTGGGATTGGTGAGCAGAGGTGAGAGTGGGTTGGAACAGATGAGGACCAAGGCTTTTTGTTTATGTCTTGCTGCTATAGCTCAACAGCATTGGAAAAGAAAGATGATATCTTACAGAAAGCTAGCCAGGGGTTTGCCCAATCACAGCAGCCAGGAGCAGCAGGAAGGAGGACATTATACCAGGTTCCACTTCTCCTCAGCTCAATGACATCTGGAAATCTGGCCAGACAGAAGGCCAGGTATAGAGGGTCAACCCACAGAGAGGTTGCCTCACCAGACACAGGACAGACACAGTGCAGAGACCAAATCCCTTTTGGGGTGGCCACATTCACAGGGCTTCTGTTTATGGTATTGGAAGAGTCCAAGCCATTTGGTGACCAATGAGAAAAACTAAGGGAAATTTACATGTATTGTTTTCGAGCAAGTCCTAGACCTACATAGATTTAAAATCAATCAAAGGCAAAACAGAAAGAAATAGATTCACATACACACGCACATTGGGTCATCCTAAGGCCTGCCTGCGTTGCTGCCCTTGAGGTGCCCCTTCCACCTTATTAGCCTCTTCAAGTCCACTGCTGCAAGTTTGTGCTGAATTCTGTTAGTTACAACCAAGAAACCTAAATCATGCATGATTACAACAGTCAAAAACACTTATGCTCTGAACAACATTGCCTCAGCATTCCTAAAGTGGAACACGCCAGAAAAATGAGAAGAAATTGACAGAAACATAATTGTAGTGGGAACTTCCATTCTTGTTGCTCCACACTTGATTAGTGAAGAAGAACAAACAAATAAGGATATATGTTCTGAATACTAAAAATAATCAGGTTAAATTTGAGGACACATACTCTGTGCTCTACACAAGTCTCTCTTCCATTCAACATATTTTTGAGAAACTATTACATGGGAAATGTGCTAAGAATTGGTTTTCCATAGGTCATAAATAAAGACCCTGCGTTCACAGAGCTTCCAGCCTAATAGAAGAGATAGTCTTTGAACTTTTAGCAAATATTCAATTATAAATTACATTAAGCTGTATTAAAAAAGAAAACAATATGGGGATGCAACAAAAGTGAAAAGGGAGTGGGAAGAGTGGATTTCCTTTATACCTGATGGTCTGGGAAGGGCTTTCAGGAGAAAGGCCTGCGGCAGGCAAGGGAGACAGCCAGGCACACGCAGCAGGTGCCGCTCCAGACTAGGGGGGTGTTCGGACTGGGGGGCACCATGTGCCGTGGGTCTGAGATGGGCGAGTGCTTAGTATATTCAAGAATGGAAAAGAAGGCTGTGGCCTCTGTGGCTACAGCATAGTAAGCAAGGGGAAAAGGGGCCTGTGATCAAGGGAGGGAGAACAAAAGGGGCCTGAATACAACTTCGCAGTGTATTCAGGTCTTGATTCTGTTCTGAGGGAAGAAGCAAATGGAGAGCAGCAGCACTTAGGGGGAAGGATGCACACAGTCCGGTTTATTTAAATCACCTGGCAGATGGGTGGAGCATTGCTTGAAAAGGAGGGAGAGTTGAACTAGGAGTGAGGGTGCAATTCTGATAGACTAGGAGAGAGATGGGGCTGCTTGGGGGAGGCGGAAGCAGTAGAGGTGGAGACAAAAAGGCCCATGTGAAATGTATTTTTGATAGATTTGGCAGAGTTTGGTAATGACTGGTATTTGAGTGGTGTTGGGAAGGAACGATTACAAATACCTTCAAGAGAAATACTTTATTGAAGACTTTGTGGCACATTTATAAAAATGTAACATATATCTAGTCACTTAGGAAAGCTCAATAATCTATCCCAATTGGAAATGTACAAAACATGGTCTCTGATTACAGTTTGTGGGGAAGGAGCTCTGTGGCTAGTGAGTGCACAGGAGATGGCTTTGGAAAGAGGCTGGCAGTGGGCAGATGAGACATACTCTTTATTGTGTGGGGGGTAGGCGGAAGATGTGGTGGGGCAGCAAGAACACGGTGAGCGCTTATATATGGCTGAGAACAATATTGGCAACATGCCATGGGAAAGCATGATCACATGGGTTTACATAGGAGATAACACCTTGGTTACATAAGTGTGCTAACGCATGCCTCCCCAGAAGGCCAACTTGCCGGAGGGCTGGCCGGAAAAAAACACTCCGGCAGCCATCTTAGTTTGACCTAAGAAACCTACTGCCTATACAAATGAATTCTCCCCTACCCAATTCAATCAAATAAAAAGAAAAATAAATGACTACATGAAATGTAACACTGGACACATTTTTAGTATACAGTCTGAAAAGAAAAAAGTCATAATAAAATAAAGCCCTTCAACACTGATATGATGGATTATTAGACATGAAGAATTCTATATTTCAGTTCTAATGAGACATACCTTAAAAGCCCTGTTCAGAGACAATATCATAAACATAAATGATTTCACCACAAACAAGGAAAATAAATTATTTCTTAGACTCAAATTAGAAAAAAGACAAGGACAAAAATTCTAAAGAAAGCAAGAGAAGGGAACTAATAAGAATATAAGTAAAAATAAAAATGTAAAGCCCAGAAGAAAAAAGTAGACTGGGTAAGTAAATGAAGTGACCGGTTCTTTGAAAACAAAGTCCCAAAAAACAGACAAAATTCCATAACATCAAATCAAATGCAATAAAGAGAAAAGAAAAATACTCAAAATTACAATAAGAAATGATAGATCTCTCACTGTGGTAGAACCCATTACTTGACAGCAGACAGTTCATAGAGGACAACCTTTGAATCATGCAGAATTCTGTTTTATTTCTTGCCAAGTTGTTCACATTAAGAATTCCTACCATTGATTTTAGGCAATGAAGCCTCATTTAGACTTGTAGAGATACCTTATATAATACTTGTGGGAGTTTAAGAAGAAGCCAACATAGTATTTATTCTCTCATTGCTTATCTCTTGGGATGAAGATGGAGGTGGAAGGATGGGATGTGTTATGGACAGCATGTTTGTGTACCCCCAAAATTCATATATTAAAACCCTAACCCCAATGGTATGGTATTGGGAAGAAGGGCCTTTGGGAGGTGATTAGGTCATGAGTTGGAGCCCCTGTGATGAGATTAGTGTCCTTATAAGAGGACCATTTTGAGGATCCAACTTCACAAGAGGCGCCTCATGAAAACCCAGCCATGCTTGCTGCACCCTGATCTCAGTCTTCCAGCCTCCAGAACTACTAAAAGAAATTTCTGGTGTTTGTAAGTTACCTAGCCTATGGTACTTTGTTATAGGAGCCCAAACTAATACAAGCTACATCTCAATTTCCATCATCAACATCAGAGATCACACGTGATCCTCACTGATCCGCTTACTGTATACAGGGCACATTAAGGGTCCTGCCAGTACGGTCTCATTCAATCTTCCAATGACACTGCAACATAGATCCTATTATCCCCATTGCATACAGGAGGAAACTAACATTTTTGTGTCAGAAAGTATAAAATAAATCTTGAATAAACACTGAAGAAAACTGGGTTTTTGAATGAGATCATTGTAAGTAGTGATAATGTCAATTCTCCCTCAAATTAATGCACAGGTTTAATACAATTCTAATCCAAATCTCATAAAATCTTTTATCATAATAAATTTACATTTCATCTGGAAAAATAATGAGTGAATACAGCCAAGATTATTTTAAAAAATAAAAACTAAAGAAATTTTTCTCTAACAAATATTAAACCAAATCTGAATGCTACCAAAGAGCTAACCCAGAAAGACAATAATCTAGGCTAAATAAGATGTTAATACAGAATAGAGGAGTTATTTCAAATCAGTGTAGAAATGATGAATTATTTAAGAAATGGTACTGGACAATTAGCTTTACACTCTGGAAGACAAAGGAGCATGGATGACTGACCAAATGAATAACAGCTGTCACCTCTCTTTGGACTGATTAGCTATCCTTGAAGTGGAGCATTTTCTGAAACACTGACTTGCAGAATAAAATTATTCCACATGTAATTGTTCTTTTTTTTTTCCTTCTGAGTTGAAGGAAAGAAAAAAATAAACATGGAAATCTCAAGGTCTTACAGCACATTTTACCTTACTCTCTTCCCTTTTCCTAATTAGTATTGGAAGTTTATCGACTGTCTACTGACTGTTCAGCACTGTGGGAAATATGCCAAGAACATAAGTGAAAACAATGGAGAACAGCAGAAGACAGAATCGTTAGGAACAAATTCAAGAGAAGGCATAGCTCCCCATCAGTGAGGGATGGACTAGCAAGGAAACCTCCGTGTAACAGAGGAATGGAAATGTGTAGGACTTCCATGTGCAGAGGAGAAAGAGATGAGAGGGCGTATTCAGGAGGGAAGGGGAGAGGAGGGTGGAATGAATGGGAGCAGAGAAGCAGAGGGTTCCGAGAGACCAGAACAGACGGCACTGCTGGGGAGTAACGGAGAATGATCAGACCCTGTGCGAAGGGAAGAGGGGAAGCTTGCCAGGGAGTCAGAGGAGTTCTGTGGTAGGATCCAGTGACGGTTTGGTAGCAGTGAGTGACCCAGAAAGATAGTGGCATTAAAGGTGGAGGTGCCTGCATGAGGAGAAAGAGCAAGAGAGAAAATGAGACCCAGGGGGTCTGACATGAAGGCTAATGCAGTAATCCAGGTGTGAAGTGACAGCCATAAATCAAAAGCCTGACGATGGTGACAAAATGTGGCAGGGACTTTGAAGTAGCCATCACCAGGACAGGGTGGTATTATGTTACTTTAAACACCAAGAGTAGCATCAAGTGCAGGATCTGGGTTGGTGTCCCATAGATAGCTGGTCTCCTTCCATCCAAGTGTCTCAGTCCAGCTTGTCCCCAAAGGGAAAAAGCCCACTAAACACAAAGTTCTTCTCTCAGCCACACCCCAGGACAGTGTTCACTTGATTCACTGTCTTAGCCAGGGACTTTTTTTTTTTTTTGTATTTTTTTTAATTCAGGATATTATGGGAGTACAAATATTTTGGTGACATGTAACACATTTGCCTCACCCAAGCCAGGGCTACAAGTGTGCCCTTCCCGCATGCAGTGTGTTCCACTTCCATTAGTTGTGGGTTTACCCCCGCACCGACACCCCCCAACACCTGACTGGTACCCAGTGAGTATTGCTACCATGTGAGCACCTTACTGTTGATTGGTTAGTGCCAATTTGATGGAGAGTACTTGTAGTGCTTGTTTTTCCATTCTTATGATACCTCACTCTGAAGGCTGGGCTCAATCTCTATCCAGGATAATACAAGAGGTGCTAGTTCACCATTGTTTTTTGTGGTTGAGTAGTATTCTATGGTATATATATACACCACATTTTATTAATCCAATCATGTATTGATGGGCACTTGGGTTGTTTCCACATTTTTGCAATTGTGAATTGTGCTGCTATAAACATTTGGGTGCAGATGTCTTTATTATAGAACGTCTTTTTTTCTTTTGCATAGATGACTGTTATTAGTTAGTCAAGGATCTTAAGCCAATCTCTACCTTCAAGTCACTTGAACAAAGAAATTTGAAAGTCCCGGGCTATTTTTTTTTTCCACCATAATAGGAAGCAGCTTGGAAAAAGAAATAAATTAGGCCTGAATTCTCATGTTGGTTCGAACACTGAACACCTGTGTACCTTGAGCACATAATTTCTCTGAGTCTCAATTTCTTTACCAGCAAAAAGAAGCACTGTTTCCTGATTTTCGGGGTTACTGTCAAATTTATGTATACACACACACACACACACACACACACACACACACACTCACACACAGCCTGCCAAACTAGTGCCAAATATTGCACATATAAGATAATAAATCAAAAGCTGTATTATTAACAATTATAAACACAATGCTTTTGAAGATTGAATCAATCTTCTCCAAACAATAATGTTTTCCTTCTCCCAAAAACTCATTTATAACAACAGCCCTTATGACAACCACACACAAACAATTGGTTTCTGTTACCTCAATGTAGTAGAATTAAGGTCATATCCTTTTATTAAGTAAAGTCCCTCTCTCCAAGAGCAACACTGCCAAGTACAACCACTCTGCAGGACAGTTTGATGAAATAGTTTGCTGTAATTATTTTTCTCAGGGGAAAAATGAATGGAAAAAAAAATCTCATCAGGTGTTAGGGCTTTGCAGCTTTTCCAGCTGATTGAAATTCCGTTATTTATTTCGTACATCTGGATGGTAAATGGCAGCATCTCTAGCATCGGTTTCTCCAAGCTGTCTTCAAACAGGTTTAATAAGAGGATTAGGAGTTTAAATAGGTTTCCAACTGTTAAAAGTAGTTTTCTCATTTTTCATGTTGACATTCTCAAAACCAATTTGTCTTCTTGATCTTCTGGCTTGCTGCTCCCTCTGGAATGGAAGTCTGTCTCCAACGGGAAGAAGAAGAGACTGGACTCTGTGAAGGGACTCTGTGGTCTCCAGTACATTGACCCATTGGGTACTTATTAAGTACCTACTACATGCACAGAACTGGAATCTACACTAAAGAGAATTCAAAGATGTGTGTTGTCATTTTGTTGAAGAAAGCAGAGTTCAATGTGAAATATTAAGCTTCATTATAAGAAACGAAGTAAGAGAAATAAAAATATTTTATATGATATTGTAAGAGCAATAAAAATGTAGCAGCAATTCAGAGGAGAAAAAGAAATGCAAGATATGGAAAAGTGGTTCTCAACATTGGCTACCCATTTGAATCACCTAGGAAGAATTTAAAACTCCCAGTACCCAGGCATACCCCGCACCAATTAAATTAGAACCTCTGGCAGTGGTATTGGCCATAAATATATTTTTTTTAAATCTCCCAAGGTGATTTCAATGTGCAGCCAAAATTACAAACCACTAATGTAGAGCAAAGACAAAAGGTTCTCTAGAGGTCTGGAGCATGACCATTAAGTAAAGTAGGGGTGGGCTGAAGGGAACAGGGTGGGGAGCAATCCTGATTCTGAGTACTGAGTGCATTTTATTATTCTGACCATGAAAAAATATTTCCTGTGGAGTAATAGGTATATGTAGCTTCATTGGTTGACAGTCTTGCAGAAAATACAAGGACCTCCATGGTTACATGCAGATTTCTAATGTGTCATATACAATTGACCACGCAGCTGTGGAACTTAACCTAACAGGGAGCTCATTACACACGTAATCAACTGAAAACAGAAGTAGAGTAGGAGCTTCATGTTAGTTGAACATATGTGGGAGAGGGAGGATATATGCAGGAAATAAAAGCTGAACAGAGAAAGGTCCTGGGCCCAGACATTGTCAAGTCTGTGAAATTATTGCACGTTAGGATGATGAAGAGCACACTCTAGCCAATGAAAGAAGATGCTTGTTATGAGACCAAGTTCATGTCATATCAATTCATCTGCCCAACAATGACTTCCACCCTCACTTTCCCACTATCTAAAATTCCACCACTAGAAACGTCCTTCTACTCATAGAAAAAGCATAGATTGTTATAACTGGAAAACAATTTGGCAATATCTGGTAAAGCTGAAGACACATATCCCATGATTTAACATTTCCACTTACCAATAAGCACAGTAGTGATATTCCAGATATATACATATCTTTATTGTCTGTTACAGTGAAGAAATGGGGGGAAATTGTTCACTATTTGTGAGTGGATAAATACCATGGAATAATACATAGTATTTATAATAATTATATATGTGTATATATATATACACACACACACACAAACACACCTATACATATATGTATATAGAGAGAGAGACAGAGACAGAGAGAGCCTGAGAGAAAAACAAAAAGCAGTACAGACAAATTTCAAAAGCAAAAGTTTGAAAAATATGTTGCTGTGAACCTAAAATTGCTCTAAAAATAGTCTATTAAAAATATAGTTTACATAAAAATGAAATAAAATTGCTTTGAAAAAATTTTTAATGAAAAGACAAGTTGCAAGATAATATACAGTATAACTTATTTATAGAGTGAAAACTGATTAATTAAATAATGCCAGACTGTACATGCTATAATAGATTTTTGAGCAAAGAACTGTAGAGGAAAGAAGAGCAAGGGTATAACTATGCTGATTATGGGAAGGAAGAAAGAAGGAATGTTTCAGAGAAGGTGACATTTGGGCTGAGTCACGAAAGGAGTTTGCTAAGCAAAGCTTGGAAAGGGTAGGTTGAATGGCAAGCACGACATGGGCAAAGGTTCAGAATTCTGAAATTTAAAAAGGTTCCATATGCTTAAAGAGTAAAGAGGAGTTCGAAGTGCAAGGACCTGGAAAATGAATGGGAGAAGGAGGAAAAGCTGAAGTGAGGCTCGAGTGCAGCTCCAGACCAGATGGAGAACCTCAGCGGTCTTGCTTCTAAAGGCAATTGCTAACGTTTTCAGGTTTATTGGGAATGTTTTCAGGTTTTTGAAGAAATTAGTTGCATCCTCTGGCCTGTGTCCTGGAAAGGTAACCAGTTGAAGAATTAAAGATGGATTGGAAACATGAAAGACTGGAGATGAAATACTAGTTAGATCGCGGGTTGTCTGTAACTTTTCTGGAATGCACTTAGCTCTTCAGAAGAGGTCTAGGAAACATTAGGGATCATCTAAATTGACGATGAATTTCATTCTTCTCAATACAGTCCCATGTGCCAAATCCATGCTAGAGTCAAAAGTGTTTTAGTGCTATTACAGCAGGAACAGTCTACATGGCTGAAATTCATGAGATGAGCCCTGAGCAGCTTTTGGCCCATGTGTCAACTCTCCACTCTTCTCTGTCCTGCTCTATGCTGTGTGGAGTCTGTATCACGTGGAATCCCTTTTCCCTTTGCTTTCAGTTCACTTTTGTCTATAAGAGGCCCAGCCAGGAGATCAGAGAGTGGGAAGAGAGAGGTTGGGTATTTATCCTACTGACTCCCTCTAGATGGGCTGTGGTTTGGCAGCAGCTGCTTTTCCTTCCCTAAATCTGTTGCTCTCATGGATTGGACCCTCTTCTGTGGCTATGGCTCTCACTACATTCCAAGAACAGCTCCTTGCCCACTGTTCTAAAACTGTACCCAGGATTTGTTTTAATCAGGTATGATAAGACACACAGACACAGAAATGACTGTCGTGGAGGAAGAAATTTATACTCACAGCTCCCCAGAAACAGAAGGCATGGCGTGCCATGCAAGGCCGCATAGGCAAGCACTAAGGTTGGTCAGGGGGCAGAAGACAAAGAGGGGCAAGTGTGGCCCAGAGCATTTATTGGGGTTTTTGCAGGACGGGCTGGGCAAGGCAGGGGGGCATGCTGAGTAAGTTTAGGATGGCCTAGTTTGAATAATTTGGGCAGCTCTGGGCTATATTCGTGGTCCCAGTTGTCCAGCACCTGGGCCTGGGGTGATTTAGAGCAGAGGGAATATCGACTTGACATGTAAGAGTCTAATAAAGGAGATGGCTGGGGGTGTGGGCTCCGGATCAGCTGCTTTGTATATCAAGGGCACACTCACAGGGGAATCCTTTGCTATCTCTAGGAATTGGCTAGCCCTGGGGGTGAAATTATCTTCTGGATCAAGACCCCAAATGCCAGAGCATCAAGAATATAGAAAATAAGAAAATATGGTCAATACACCAGTGCCCTTAAGGTCTACGTGTGGTCCCAATTTCCCACTAAGTCCTAGGCACACGTCTTAGTCCATTTGTGTTGCAATAACAGAATACCACAAACCAAGTAATTTGTAAAAAACAAAGATGTATTTCTTATAGTTCTGGAAACTGGGAAGTCTAAGATTGAGGTGCCAGCAGCTTCATTGTCTGGTGAGGGTCCAGTCTCTGCTTCCAAGAAGGTGCCTTGAACACTGCATCCTCCAAGGTGGGGGACTGCTGTGTCTTTGCATGGGAGAAGGCAGAAGGACACATAAAGGATGAACTCCCTCTCTCGTGCCCTTTTGTAACAGAATTAATCCATTCATGAGGGCCACGCCTCTCAAAAGCCCCCACATTCCAACACTATTGCATCAGGGATTAAGTTTCAACAAATTTTTGGAGGGGACAAAAATATTCAAACCATAACATTCCATCCCTGCCCTTCCAAAAAAATGTATGTCCTTCCCATATACAAAATACATTTATTCCACTCCAATAGCCCCAAGTCTTAATTTCTTCCAGCACTAACTGAAAGGTCTAAAGTCCAGAGTCTCATCTAAATTAGATGCGGGGAAGACTCAAGACATAATTTACCCTGAGACAAAATTCCCTACAGCTGGAAGCCCGTGAAATCAAATAAGTTATATGTTTCCAAAATACAATGGTAGGATAGGCACAGGACAGATAATCCATTTCAAAAAAGAAAAATAGGGAAGAAGAAAGGATTTGTAAGGCCCGAGTAAGTCTAAAACCCAACAGGGCATACAACATTAAATCTTAAAGCTGGAGAAGAATCTTCTCTGATTCAATGTCCCATCTCCTGGACACACTGGGATGGGGTTGGGCCTCCAAGGCCTTGGACACCTCCACCCCCATGACTTTTCTAAGTACGGCCCATGTTTCAACTCACACACATTGAGGTCACATGCCTGTGGGTTTCCCAGGCTGGCACTGCACACTGGTAGCTCTACAGTTCTGGGGTCTCAGGGGGAGCTCTATCCCCACAGCCCCATTGAGCATTGCCCTAGTGGGGACTCCCTGGTGGTCCCACCCTTGTGGCAATTCTCTACTCAGGCCCCAAGGTTGCCCAAGAAATCCTTTGAAATCTAAGTGGAGGCAGCCATACCTCTATTACTGAACCAAATGTGGGCCTGCTCACCCAGCATGCAGAAAAAGCCAAACACTGACACCAGGATTTACAGCGAGACAAAGTGAGGCATTTATTTCAGGGTGCCAAGCAAGGAGAATGCGCAGCTAATGTTTAGGACCCAAACTCCCTGAAGGCTTACAAGCAAGGGTTTTCAAAGGCAAATGATGAGGGGGGCATCCAAAGTAAGGCTGGGGCATATCCAGAACTTACTTATCTATCTTCTGCTTTCAGTCTGTCTGAAGCTCTATGTGACATTTTCGGTCAGCATTTTCCACTGGGTGGGGTCCTGATTTCTGAAAAACAACTCAAGGACATATGTCAAGATATTATCTTTAGTTTCTATAGGGAACCAAGTATCTCACGGCTCTGACTTACTTGGGTGGCTATTGTTCAAACTGTTATTATCTTCTTGCTTAGCTGGTTATTCATTTACTTCCCTGATTGCTGGTTACAGGAATAGCTAAGTGCCTGGAATTTCCTTTGAAGGAACTCAAATTTTTCTTTATATCCATGCTTTGGGAAACAGGGGGAGCCCAGCAGGCTCCAAAGAGGGGTCCCTGCTCCATCTCACCTTCATAGCTCTTGCATTCTCTGAGCCTTCAAAGTTAGCACTGTGTGCTAGCTATGCACTCTCTAGAGCAGGGATTCATGGCTTGAACCCTCCAGAGGAGTGACCTGAGCAGCACCTAAGCCTGCCTGAGCCACAACTGGGGTGGCCAAAGAGTGCAGCAGTGGAATGCAGGGAGCAGAGATCCAAGGTGGCTGAAACAGTTTGGAAGTGAATGCTGGATAGAGATTGTATTGCCATGAAAACAGCATTAGGGCAATTTTTCTGAGGGCTCAGAAGAGGAGAGCTATAGGGGCAACCTCATTCTTCTTAGAGATTACTTAAGTGGTTACAAACAGAATATTGGTAGAAATACGGACAGCGAAGACTGTTCTGATGAGGTCTCAGATGGAGTGAGGAATAAGGCATTGGAATAAAAGCCCTGGACAGAAAGCCCCAGTGTCCCACAAACACCCCGGGCCTTCCCCCACCATTCTGCCCTCAAGACCATAGCACTCTGGGCCTGTGATGCGAGAGGAAACCTTGAAGATCTCCAAAATGTCCGTATGGTCATTCTTCCATTATCTTGATGAATAGAGTCTGGCTTCCTTCCTACTAATAATCCTTATCAAATGGTCACTCTGTCACAACTCTGGTTTTCTTTTCCAAACACATTATTTTTATTCTTAATATGGCCAGGCTGAGAATTTTATAAATCTTATGTTTTGTTCCCCTTTTAATTATAAAGTCCATCTTTAAATTGTTTCTCTCTTCTCACATTTTACTATAAGCAATTAAGATAAGCCATGCAGCACTTTGAACACTTGGCTGCTTACAGATTTCTTCTGCCAAATATTCTAGTTCATCGCTCTTAAGTTCTGCCTTCCACAAAGTCCTGAGATATGAATACAATTCAGTCAAGTCCTTTTCTGCTTTATAACAACCATGGCCCTTCCCCAACTTTCCAATGCCTTGTTCCTCACTCTGTCTGAGACTCATCAGAATAGTCTTCACTTTCTGTATTTCTACCAATTTTCTGTTCATAACAATTTAAGTAATCTCTAAGAAGAATGGGGCTGCCCTTATAACTCTCCACTTCTGAGCCCTCAGAAAAATTGCCCTAATGTTGTTTTCATGGCAATGCAATCTTTACCCAGCATTCACTTCAAAACTATTTCAGTGTCTACCCATTACCTAGTTCCAATGCTGCTTCCACATTTTTAGGTATTGGTTTAGGAACACTTTATTTCTCTGGTACCTATTTCTACGTTAGTCCACTTGTGCTTCAATAACAGAATACCACAGACTGAGTAATTAATAAAGAACAGAATTTTATTTCTCAAGATCTAGGCAAGTCCAAGATCAAGGTGCTGGTAGGTTTGATGAGGGTCCAATCTGTGCTTCTAAGATGGTGCCTTGAACACCACATCTTGTGGCAGGGAGGAATGTTACATCCTCACGTGGCAGAAAGCAGAATGGCGGGGAAAAAAAACACCTCTCTGTTAAGCCCTTTTATAATAGCACTAATCCATTCATGAGGACCAAGCCCTCATGACCTAAATACTTATAAAACCTTCCCACTTCCCAACACTGTTGCATTGGGTATTAAGTTTCAACATAAGTTTTTGGAGGGGAAAAAACATTCATACCATAAAAGCACATCACCATCTCCCCATCTGTTATGGGCTCCTAACCCTGTGCACTCCTCTATAAAGAATCCTTTCTCTAAACTCTTCGATAAGCCTTCAGAGTGAGCCATCTGCCCCACCAGGACCCTGACTACTGCAGCTGCTAATCTCCATTTCACTTTGGGCCATATGGATCCTACCATGTCACTTACATGTCTCAGATCCTAAAATTCTTCTCTTTTTTATTCAACTGATTCTTGACATGATACAGCAACCTTTTCATTGAGGATACTAGTTCTACTCTGTTTATTACAATTAATTATGAAAAATGCAGTCAGCCATGACTAATTTTCCAGCATCTTCAGTGTAGTCTCTTGATCTTATTTCCAAACACCCAAAAGGTCAACTACATAATAAAAAACTAATGTTCTGTAATTAAAAATTTGAAGATCCCTCCCCATACTTAAAATTCTGTTAAATCTCTTATTTCTTCTTAACAGTTCGTTGCACAGACTCCAGGCAGAAGGGAGAATAATCAGTTGTGTTCCTCTCCACACTGGGAGTCTGGGAGCATCCATGTACAGCGGAGCCTGCAAGAACTCCCCAGGCTTATGACTCCCACCCCAAACCCAAATTTTAGCCGCTCTAGGTTTTTTTGGTTCTTCAAAGTATCTAATCTCTGTTTCAATTTTGGAATGAGCTAGCCCTTCTGCATAAAATGCACTTCACCCCAATCCCTGGTCCCCTCCCTCAGTAACTCCTACTTATTTATTTTTCAATTCTCAGCCAAAAGAATAGGAGGCGAACAGAA
This sequence comes from Indri indri, assembly GCA_004363605.1. NCBI lineage: Eukaryota > Metazoa > Chordata > Mammalia > Primates > Indriidae > Indri > Indri indri. Next base: position 64,152 of record RJWJ010004046.1, on the reverse strand, counting down.
AGTAAATGGATGAAGGAGCATGAATAATGGTATCTCCCTTCAAAGATAGTCTCTTTTTGCCAGCTACAGTGCTATATTTGTTTCAGGATAAAATGCTTGTGTTTGTGGATCTCTCTTATTACTGAAAATGCTTACGGTATATTAATCAAACATAGATTATTTAAGTAATGATCAAGAGAACATTGCTTATTTACAATATATTTAATTTCTGAGGGCCTGTTATCTCTTTTGGGTCCTGAGATAATATCTGGCTTTTTCTGCTGTCTCATAAGGTTGTGATGAAGGTCAAATGACATGATATATGCAGTATCACTCTGTGAATGTAGTGAGCTGCAAAATTGTTTTTTATTATCTGGACAGTATATTCTGCCATGTATCTCCAAAACCCAGCTTGCCGTTCCTAGGAGCCCAGGGAGATGAACTTCTGAATCAGGCACTTTCAGAATGTAAAAGGGCTTCTGCCTCAGGTATTCATTTATTGATTTATTTACTAAGCAACTACTATGAGACAGTCTCCATGAGACATGCCAAGACTATTAGGTTCTAGGATGCCTGTGCTTGGGGGCCCATAGTGTGGGAGGAACAGACTTAGGCACAAGTATGTGTTCTGTAGTCCTCCAAAAGCAGAGGGCAGAGAGGTCCCTGTGTCAACACACTCCACTAGGATGGATATGAAGAGACTTTTTAATGATGGAAACATTTGCAGAGTTGTGGGCAGGGTTGAGGACATCTGCAGGGGCCGTTGAGGACCCAGGACCAGCAACAGTTACCACTCTAGATTTAAAGGGTCAAGGGGAGGAAACTGTATTACTGGAGCCCATTTGAGAGCTGGAGCCATGGAAGAAAGGCCAATTGACAAAAGCTGTAGCTGCAGAGGGAGGCGGCCAAGTCAAAAGGTCATTGCAGCAGGAAGGAGCCACACAAATGGATTCCTCCATTTCTTTCTCTTCTCCCCCTCAGCTCTCCTTCAGGGCTCCCACTGACCAAGCCCAGCAGCAGCCAGACAGCAAGGGATGTGGGTGATACCCCACCTTTGTCAGCATCTCAGGGAATAGGAAAAGGGCATAGAAAAGAAAATGTCAAATAACCAGCACAGAACTCTAGGAAGGAAATTCTCAGCTCTACCTAGAGTGGTCACAAAGGCCTCAGAGGAAAAGAGACTGTATTAGTTTCCTAGGGCTTCTATAAACAAATTACCACCAACCGTGTAGCTTAAAACAACAGAAATTTATTTTTTCACAGCTTAGGAGACTAGAAATCTGAAATCAAGGTGATGGCAGGGCCATGTACCCTATGAAGGCTGTTAGGGAAAAATCCTTCCTTGTCTCTTCCCAGCTTCTGGTGGTTGCTGGCAATCCCTAGGCTTCCTGGGCTTGCACGGGCATCACTCCTATCTCTGTCTCCATCATTGTCCAGCGTCACCCCTTTGTGTATGTCTCTGTCTTCACATGGCCTCCTTATGGAGACACCAGTCATTGGATTTAAGGCCAATCCTGATCCAGCATGACCTTATCTTAACTAATTACATCTGCAAAGACCTGTTCTAAATTAGGTCACACTCTGAGGTTCCAGTTGAACATGAATTGGGAAAGGGGGGCACTATCAAACCCAGCACAGAGACCTTTTGAGCTAAGTCCTGGAAGTTCATAGACACCCAGCAGGCACCCTGGGGTGGGAGACATGGCCTTCTGACCACAGCATGCGTGCGTCAAGCAACTGTGTTCCACTGCAAAGCCTGCTCTACCCACTGACTTTCATGCCTGTTCCAACGCTACTGAAAAGATCCAAGGTAGTTAATGGGATAGGAGGACAGCAGCTGGTTCAGGAGCTGCTGGCCGGCCCGAGTTCTCACAGCAGAAAGATAGAGAAAATCTAATATCTCTGGGAGAGTGATTTGGAGGTAGTCTGAGCATTCAATTTGAGAGGAACCCAAATGGAAAAGATGTCATGAAGTCACTTTTCAAAAGACAGGAAGGGATAGTGTTTTTATGGGTCAAACAAAGAGGGAGCCAGATGAGGATGACAGTCTGAAGAGGGGATAGCAAAGATTGCTTTTTCCCTAAACAGGTTAAATCTAGCCATGGAAATAATCATCTGTCCATAGGAAATTGAGAAATTTTGTGCCAGAGACTGCTGTGTGGGGCCTGTTCCCAGAGGAGCTCCAAAGTACCAATTTTCTGGGCTTAGGAAGAAATGCTCTGACTTGAAAATGTTGAACTCTACATAGGCTGATGCAGCAACCAGAAAAAAGGAAGTGTCAGTGAGCACAGTGGGACAGCTGGCACATCCCAGCACCTGGTCAAGGACAACTTGGCCAGAGCAAGTTGAAGAGATCTCGCCAAACACAGGGAGAGATATCAGTAGGTTTCCTTGAATTTCTTCTCCCTTATGACTAGCCAAACAGCCCTATTTGATCCAATGGAGATCAAGCAACATTAAATTTATTAGATTACATTTTTCTAGCAATGCTTCAGTGAAAAATATAAGGTCGCATATAGGCCAGAGTACTTAGTATATTTATTAGACTTACATGACAAAATAATTTCCCAATATCTCATGCCCGTAGCAAGCATAACATACATAAATGTCCAAACTGTGTTCCTTGGAGCAGAGACCTTGCCCTGGCGGGGCAGAGGGGAATAGAGGGAAGTGATCATATAGGATCAGAGACAGGAATAGGTTTACATGTGAGATTATGAGATTTTTTGTTAACAAATGGCTCTGCAGTGACACGTTTAGAGATATTCATCACAAAAGATGGTTCTAACATTACCTCTGCCACTGGCAACTCTGTGACCAGATAACTCGTTTTATTTTTTTGTGCTACTCACATTTCACTTCGAAAAGGTGCAAGAATTAAACAGTTATGCAAATACCTTGTAAGGGTAGCAGTATTACCTGAACACAAAGCATTGCTGCTAACATTAGCATCGTGAACATCGTCATAACCACTGGCTGTTTGCCATTCGAGGCTTGTCTTTCTTTGGCTTCCCTTCCTAATTTCACTCATTTCATTTTCCCATTGCTCCTTTTTACAGACCTTTTACTTCCAGTCCACATAACTGGAATCCATTCACATATTCACTTTCATATTTATTTGCGGTTTACCTGTTGTCTGTCTCTAGACTAGTATCCAGAACTATGCCCGTTTTTTCCACCACTGCATATCCAGTTTCACTATGCCAAAGACAGAGTACACGCTAAACAAGCATTTGCCAAATAAACAAATGAATGTAGTAAGCTCTGGGAGTGGGAGCTTTATTGCCAGTTTCTAGGCTAGTGATCTTAGAAATCAAACCACAAGAAACTTAACTTGAATTTCTGATACTCTGAATGGCTGGCACTTTGATACCTTGAAAGACCTTGAATCACCAAAATAAATAGTCATATCTGACTACCAAAAATAATAAGTGTCCACTAAATAATTTCCCAGTGTCCAGTCTCTTCTGTACCTGGTGTATCTTCCCTTCTGCCACTAGAGATAATGCCCTAAATGAAAAAGTTAGCCTTGCCATTCTCCTTCTTAAAATCCTGTGTGCCAGATGCCCATTCATTTATTTATTCATTCTTTTATTCCTCAAATATTTATTAGAAAAATTTAAAAATACAGAAAAAAAAGAAGGAATGAAGGAGAAGAAAGAAAAAACAGAAGTGCTAGAGCATAGGTTCTTGAGAGTATTAGAGATATGTGGATGCATACTGTCAGACTAACCAGTTTAGACACAGTGTCATTGAGGTGAGACTTTAAGAAAGAAGCCATGAAATGAAATAAGTACATCCAGACAAGGCCATATGAGGTTACCTCTCCTGACAGTTAGATCAGCCAGCAGAGCTAGAGTTTGACTCCATAATGAACAGGAGACCACAAGATATTTTTCATGAAAGACCATTACTTTTAGAATTTTCAAAATTCTTGATGTGAAGGAAGTCAGATTTTTGGCAGTCAGCTGAGAGAGCGGTCTTCCTATTTTACAATGGATGAATAAATGAGTTAATGAATAAAAGGGCTGGTCCTGGTGAAAAAAAATGCAGATAATATAGGGCTGATCAGAAGTGATCAGAGGTCAGGTCTAAAAACAGAAATCAAAAAGACAAGAAGAAATAGAGAAGGTGATAAAATAAAATGTTAAGTCAAAAGTCCCGATTTTTAGATAATTCGCTTACTCGTGGAGTAACCTTGGATATATGGCTACCCTGAAACTCGGGTTTCTCCTCTGCACAATGAGGTAATCCCCTGTCCCCAGCACACATTCTCCTGCTTGTTGGAGGAAAGGATGAGATAGCGTATGTGTAAAAGCCCTTGGTAAGCAATTAGTCATTTTATCTTTATGGCATACCTTTTACAAGATTATTTTTAACAACTTTATTGAAATATCATTCACATATAATACAAATGACCTATTTAATATGCACAATTTAATAGTTTTTAATATATTCAAAGGGTTGTGCAGCCATCACCATGATCAATTTTAGAAGATTTTTATCACTCAAAAAAGGAATTCCATAACCTTTAGCAGGCATTCGCAACTCACCCCCCTACATACGTGCACCATCCCATCCCAGACCTAGGCAACCACTAAGCTACTTTCTGTTTCAAGAGACTTTCCTAAGCTGAACATTTCATATAAATGGATTTATACAATATTGGTCTTTTGTGGCTGGCTCCTTTCACTTAGCATCATGTTCAAGATTCATCCACATTTTAGCATGTATCAGTATTTGATTCCTTTTGATTAACTAATAGTATTTCATTGTATGGATAAAGTATCTTTTCTTAAGCCATTCATCAGTTGATGGAAATTTGGTTTGTTTGCACTATATTGTAGCTATGGATGTTTGCGTATAAGCTTTGTGTGGTCTTAGGTTTTAATTTCTCTTGGATACATACTTAGGAGTGGAGTTGCTGGGTCATACAGTGACTCTATGTTCAACAATTTGAAGGACTACCAATCTCTTTTCCAAGCAGCTGCACCATTTTATATTCACACCAGCAAAGTATGAAGGATACATTTTTTCACATCCTCATCAACAATGTTATTACCTGTCTTCTTTATTATGACCATCTTGGTATGTATACAGTGGCACCTCACTTCAACTTCTAATGATTTTTAATAAATTTTCATGTGTTTATTGACCATTTGTATTTATATATCTTCTTTGAAGAAATGTCTACTCAGATGTTTTAACCTTTATTTAATTGAGTTATTATCTTTGTGAGAATTCTTTACATATTCTGGATAGTAGACCCTTATCAGAATATGACTTAGAAATATTTCCTCCTATTTTGTGGATTGTGTTTTTACTTCATTGATGATATCTTTCAAAGCATAAAAGTTTTTAATTCTGAGGCAGTCCAATTTATCTATTTTTTTCTTTTGTCACTTGTGATTTTGGTGTTATGCAAGAAAGCTTTGCCAAAACCAATATTACGAAGATTATTTTTCTAAAATGTTTATAATTTTAGCTTTTACATTTAGGTCCTTGATGCATTTTGAGTTAATTTTTGTGTGTGGTGCGAGTAAGGGGTCCAACTTCCTTTCTTCATGTGAATATTCAGTTATCCCAGCACTATTTGTTGAAAAAAATATTCTTTTCCTAATTAATAGTTTTGGCACCTTAGTCAAAAATTGATATAGCATAATAACCGATATTTAGAAACAAAAATGCCCATGGATAGAAAATGGATAAAAAGTGTGGTATATACATAAAATGGAATATTTTGCAGCCTTAGGAGAGAAGAAAATCCTGCAATATGCACCAATACGGATAGACCTTGAAAACAGACTAAGTGAAACAAGCGAAGTCACAGAAGGACAAATATTGCACGATTCCACTTACATGGGGTGTCTACAATAGTCAAACTTATAGAAGCAGAGAGTAGAATGATGGTTGTCAGGGCTGTTGTTAATAACAGGAAGTTGTTATTCAGTGGGTAACGTCTCAGTTACACAAGATGAATAAATTCTAGAAACATGCTGTACAACATTATACCTATAGTTAACAATATTGTATTGTACACTTAAAGATTTGTTAAAAGGGTAGATCTCATTTTAAATGTTGTTACTACAATAAAAAATTTAATCACATACGTAAGGGTTTACTTCTGGATTCTCAGTTCTACTGTGCTCATCTCCAGGACTACCCTTATGCCAGTCCACTTGTAGTAAGTTTTGAAATTGGAAAATATGACTCTTCCAACTTTGTACTTATCTTTTAAGATGGCTTTGGCTATTCTAGGTCCTTTGTAGTTCCATATAAATTTTGGAATCAGCTTGTTAATTTCTACAAAACTGATAGCTGGGACTTTGATAGGGATTATACTGAAACTGTAGATCAATTTAGGAAGGATTGCTATCTGAACAATATTAAGTCTCTTGATGCATGAGCATAAGATGTTGTGCCCTTTGTTTAGGGTTTCCTTAATTTCATTTAACAACATTTTGTAGTTTTCAGAGTACAAACCTTGTACTTCTTTTTTTAAATTTATTTTTAAATATTTAATTCTTATTGGTGCTACTATAAATTACATCATTTTCTTAATTTCACTTTCAGATTGTTAATTGCAAGATTATACAAATACAACTAATATTTGTATACTGATCTTGTACACTGCCACTTTGCTGAACTTGTTTATTAATTCTAGTAGTTTAGACTGCTTGGGATTTTCTGTATACAAGATTGTATCATCTGCAAATAGAGATAATTTTACTTCTTCCTTTCTAATCTATATGCCTTTAATTTCTTTTTTGTTTGTTTGTTTGTTTTTTGTTTTTTGTTTAATTGCCCTGGCTAGAACCTCCAATATAATGTTAAATAGGATTGATAAAACATGACATCTCTGTCTTCTTCTTGATTTTAGGGGTAATGCATCTAGTCTTTCATGGGTAAGTATGATGTGAGCTGTAGAGTTTTTTTTGTAGATGCCCTTTATCGAGTTGAGGAAAATCCCTTGTATTCCTAGTTTTTTGAGTGCTTTGTTATTAAAAGGTATTGGATTTTGTCAAAGCTTTGTGTATTTTGAGATTACTATGTTGGTTTTGTCTTTTATTTTATTAGTAAGATTTGTTACATTAATTGATTTTTGGATGTTAAATACCCTTGCATTCTTGGGATAAATCCACTTGGTCGTGGTGCATAATCTTGTTTATGAGATATTTGTCTATAGTTTTATTTTCTTACAATGTCTTTGTCTGGTTTTTGCATCAGAGTAAAATGGATCTCATAGAATGAGTTAAAAAATGTTCCTTCCTCTTCTATTTTTTGGAAGAGTTTTAAAAAATTGTATTAATTCTTCTTCAAATGTTTGGTGGAATTAACCAATAAAACAATCTTGGCCTAGGCCTTTCTTTGTGGTTTAAGATCATTTTTAGGTAACTATTTTGTCCATCTGTCATATATTTTGATGTATACATATTATAGAATAGTGATTCATCCTTTTTCCTAGCTTGTTCACTTAATGCCATTGATTGAAATGAGTCTTCAGATTCTACCAGTCCTGCATAAGAAATATGCCACTTTTAATATATTCTAAATTCCGATTTAGAATCTGTCTCTCCTGGGATTTTTTTTCTTTTATTCCACATATTCCATGCCCTTTAAATTATTTCAGCTTTAAAGTAAATTTTAGTGTCTTATAGTATAAGTTTCTCTTCACTGTTTATCCAATAAATATTTATTGAGTGCATATTATTAGCCAAGCACTTGCATTGAGAATTCAGCAATAAACAAAACTGATAAAACTCTTTGTCCTTAATTAGTTTACAAAAATAAAATATACAGTATGCTGAAAGCATGGTATTAGTAATTACTGCAGAGTAAAGTAGTGATTGGTATTTGAGGGAAGAGGCTTAGGATATTAAATAGGATAGACAAGAAAGGTCTCAATGAGAAGGTGACATGTGGGGTAAATACCAAAGGATGTAAGAGAGTGGACCATGTAGACATTTGGAGGGAAAGCATTCCAGGAAGCAATAACAGCAAGTGCAAAATCCCTGAGGCTGGAACATACAGGGTGTCTTTGAAGAATGCCAGGAGAACAGTGTTCCTAGACTAAGTGGGCAGTAGAGGAATAGGAGAGAAGAAAGCCCCATAGCAGGGTTAAGATCATATGGGTCACTGAAGGCCACTGGGAAAATTTCGTTTTTACCCTCTAAAAGGTGAGAAGCCATTGAAGGATTTTGATCAGGAAGGTGACATGCTCTAACTTACATTTTAACAGGACTACACTGGAAGCTGTGTCAGAAACAGACCAAAGGGAGAAAAGATCAAAGCACAAGGCTTGTTACAATGATCCACACAAGGAATGTGGATGCTTGGACTGAAGGAGGTAGAAAGAAGTGATTGGATTCTGAATATATTTAGCAGGTAGTACTTCATTTCTCCAAATGAAACTGAGAATTGTTTTATAACCTCCCCTACACCACATCCAAAATGTGATTGAGATTTTTACTAGTATTCTATTAATGTACTGAATTGGAAGTAAGCCACTGAATTTATAGATTAACTTGGGGGACATCTGTTACAATATGGTTTCTCTTGCATGAGCATTTGTCCCCATCTTCTTTTATGCGTCATTATAAAGATTTGCTATTTTACTCACATAGGCCCTATAAATTCATTTTAAGATCATTTTTTAGGAGAAGGGTGTGTGCATGTATGAGAAATCCACTTATTCCCTGGGCCTCAGCTATTACACCTAAAAAATTCAGGATCCATTTAGATTGGAGTCTACATATAGCACAAAGATGTATTTTGATTTTGCTATGTTTAAAAACAATTTTAATTATTTGACACCATTTAGAAGTCATAAAACTTCACATAAAACCTGGCTTTCTGGCTTTTCTTGAAAACTGTGAAGATCTCACAATACTGAACCAACTTATTGCACAGTACCAATGTCTGTGTGGGGAGGTACCAGCCATTGCCTGCCATCATTCCTACTTATTAACTTATTTAGGTTGTCCACCTGTCCCATGTCAGCTTCTCTAACATGATCTCACAATCTTCCCAGCTCTGAGTTTCTGTGAGCCTGTACTGCTCTGAATCTCAGCATGGTCTTGGCAAATACATTTCAAGCAAAGTTAATCCACATGTCTGTCCCTCCCAACATCTCCTTCTCTATGTTGTCTCAGGCCCAGCTGATTTCTCCATTTCTCTATTGTCTTTGCACACCTCCTAGAGCCCAGGATGTTGGGTCTTGGCAGTGTAATTCCACAGCCTATGCCTGTCATTTGGATGTTCTCTATATCCCCCCTAAGCTAAGCAGCCTGTTTTCTGCCCAGCATGGCTCAGGAAGGAAGAGATGACAGAATCAGCTTCCCTGGCTCCCTTCCAGAACAAATGCCTCTGCTCTCTCTTTATACATTCATTCCACAAACTCCAGGGTAATAAATGAACCAACAACAAATGGTGGCTATTGTATATCTAAAGAAAAGAGGCAGGTGTTGGCACTGGCTGCTCTGCTTGTTGTTAGAGGCTTCTGCAGTAGCAGAGAGAACACAAGCAAACAGAAGCCCATGTAAACTGACAGAGCCCTTGGAACAGCCCTGTCCAGGGTATGGTTGGGGGAAGGTGAGGTGATATGCGATCAGGATGGCAGGAGGAGGTCATGCTGAAGCCAAGATTAGAGTTCCCAGAGTATTGTCAGTTTTTACAAACAGTGTGAAAAGATATGAGAGTCTTAGGAATATTCAGGCCAAAGCAGGAGGGTAGAAAGCACATTGAAGCAGTTATCACAATAAGAGGGAATAGGGTTATTATTGAACAGAGTCTGGGATTACATAATCTATTATGAAAAGCAAAGCTCCGTCGTGAGGCTGAGACACCTGAAGTAGGCACAGTTTGGGGACACCTCAAAAACAGGTTGAGTTCACAACCGATCCCCCAAGAGCACAGGTTCTCTATGAGAAACTGGAAGACAGAGGTGCCAAATGGTCTAATCTTCCCAAAAACCTAACCCCAAGAATAATGGTTGGTTAGGAAGACTCAGTATCTGTGGGACTGGGTGCATGGACAGGGTTAGAGCCCGCTGTCATCAACCCAGGGCTCCTCACCTCCAAGTCTTTGATTGTTAGGCAGAGAGTACCCAAGACTAGACTTTGTGTAGGGACAACCTGCTGCAGCCAAGCAAGTTGTTTGTTACCAGTAGGGTCCAGATGGGTTTGCTTTAGTTTGAAAACTTAGTGGGCTCCTCTGCAGGTGATCTTCATGAGCAGCCAGGTGGAGCTTGGGAAAACTGGCACTCCAAAATGGTAGTTCAGTAAGGTTTCAAGTCAGAATTCTACAAGGGGAAGCCTATCACCAGAGCTGTAAGTCATAGAGACTGAGTCTGTGTCTCCCAAGGCCAGGTTCAGAGAGATGCCTTGCATGGTATCCATGAGCTCTCTCACTCCCTTTGCTCCTCAGATCTCTGTCACTACATCTGCTTGCCAAGCACAGAGCTCCAGGAAACTGGAAGCAGGGGAATGAATCGTATCAAACTAGAAGAATGGTGTTTTCTTCCCTAATGGTTTCTTGTAGGATCCCTCCCACCCAATGTGAGAAAAAGATTTGAGCTCTATGCCACCCCACTCCACCATTTCCCAGGGGAAGAGCTACCAGGTAAACAAGCAAAATCAAGTGTAATTCCCTCCCCCCTCACTTGGAAAGCTATGGACCCATCATCTGTGAGACTAGGATGCCTGGTAAGAAAAGGATTCAAGGAAAGGGGAGAACTGACTGAGAGAGAATATAATTCAATAAGCATTTGTTGGGGGCCCTTTAGGTGTCGGACCCTGCTAGGTGCTGAGGTTACAAAGGTGAATAAGGGATGGATTCTCCCTGCCTTCAGGGAGCTCTCAGTGTGTCAGGAGAGACAAACATGTGCACATATACTGACTATGTAATGTGATGAGGACTAAAAGACAGGTAGCGCTTAGCTCTTCCAGGGCAGTGAGGATGGCGGTGAAGTGGGCTGTGGATGGGGAGGTAGGAGGATAGAAGCCTTCACAGGCTTCTATTTGAGACGATCCTTAACATTGATGTGCTTGTCTGGGGAGGAGGGAAAGGGAGGAGGATGAGGAATTCCAAGTAGAAGCAAAGGCATGTCCAAAGGAACAGATGTCTGAAAATAGCCCTCTGCCAGAATAAAAAATAGATTATATCCTGTGTGCTGATTGTTGGTAGTTTGATAGTGTGGCTAAGCCTCAGTTCCACATGAATTCTGTGACTTCTCTTCTTAATTTATCACATCCCTAAACTAATTAGATGCACATTCCTCCCCCCAAACTGTCCTTATCATTGGATTTTCCTCATGAACAGCATCCCAATCCTCCAATTGCCTAAACAGAAGCCAGTTTACCCCACATCCCCCTTATTTACCATAGTATCTCCAAGTTGTACAATTTTCACCTGTCTCTTATCTACCAAATCTTACTCTTCTTCTCGCTGTCTCTACTGTTACGAATTAAGCTCTGAGCTGCATCGTTCCTTGTGTGAGTCTCTCCAATAGCTTTCGAATGCAACTACCTGCCCAGAGTCTGTGCCAAATCCATTTCACCCTCTACAGAGAAACCTGACTGCCCTTTATGAGATGGAAATCTAGTCTGTCACCCCTTAAAACCTTCCCAGGCCTCACTCTAGTTTTTAGGAGAGATAAACTACAACTCTTTAACTTATCACAAAAGGCCGTCACCATCTGACCTTTCCTGGCAACTGGAGCCTCTTTTTCAACCACACTCCTCATTCCCTTCTAATGGTACAAAATTGCTAGAAATGTAAAAGACTCTTTTTATTGTTGTTTCTCTAGCTGGAATGCCTTCCAATGCTTCATCATCCAGATAACTCCTAACCCTCCTTCAAAAAGCAGCCCAGGCTTCTTCATCTCTAGGAAATCATTCCTGATACTCCAGCCTGTTTTGGATACCTTTAGTATGTGGCCACATTGTCCTGTAGTCAGTGCCTTCATTGCTAACTTCCCCACAGAGGTAGAAGTTGCAGGTCCAATCACTTATCAAACCAGTGTCTTCTATACCTAACACAGTACCTGGGTATAGTAGGGCATAATTGTTAAATAAATAAAATGCTTAATAAACAAATAACTCAATTACTCCATCATCAGTCAATCTACTGCTCCCCAAGTTCTCTGGCTGAATTCTCTGTTAGTGGAAACTTACCCTGGGACCTTTATAGGGAACATGGAGAGCCAGCTGAATCAAATACAATCAAATTACTAATCAATTATTCACTTCTCTGTTCTCTAAAATTAGGAGCATGTGAATGAATATGTATGAACATGTGTAATTATAGACACTTATGCACATAAATTACTGGCAGGGCTCCTAGTGCTATGCTCACAGGAGCGAGATATTTGTTTTCACCTGTCTTCACTGTAGAGCTTCCCCTGGAGCATCATACTCCAAAAGCAAAGTGGCTAAGGATTCTCTCCACTTTTATGACTTACTCATTGCTTATTCTTTGATATTCTGCTCCCAAAAACATCAGCATTCTCCAGTGACATCCCTGGGTGAGACAGACCTATGGGATTAGGGGAGATAAAATGTGATATTGCTGGCTTTGAAATTTCATCATATCCCCGGGAAGCTAAATGTTCCTCTCATAGGTCTTCTTTTCAAAGGATTAGTTGATGATACTTACCAAGTTCTCCATTGCTTTGATTTTTTTAAAAGAAGACAGACAAAACATTTTTTCTTTGTGTTACCACAAGGGGAGGCTGAAATTAGTAAATTCCATTTCCAAAAACTCATGAGACACTCATATTATATGCTAAACCTTAATGTGGGTCATTCATCATTGCCCTACAGGTCATGCTACTATAGTCCCCAGCCCATGGATAGGGTTATGGGCAAATCTATCACACTGATGGCGAGAGTGTTTGGAAAGTATGTGCCCTAAATGTTGGGGAAGGATATCTGTAAGCTTTCTGACAGACAATTATGTGAAAATAACAGGTCTTTGAAACAAAAAGATGCTGTTTTGAATCCCAGCTCCATTATTTACTAGTTGTATAAACTCAAACAAATTAATTAGCTTTCTGAGCCTTTGCCTCTCAATCTATAAATTGTGATAAATAATAAATATCTCATAAACTGGTTAAAAGTATAAACACAATAGCATAGATAAAACAATAGCATAGGTAAAAAATTTCTGATATTTAGTTGAGTAATTAGTGATGGTTTCTTCCTCTGTCTCAGGTGATGACTATTAATGGAGAGTTGTTCAATGTGCACAAAGTTTCAGTTATGCTAGATGAATACGTTGTGGAGAATTTATTCATTATGGTGCCTATAGTTAATGATACAGTATTGTACACATCAAATTTGTTAGAAGATAGATTTCATGTTGTGTTCTTAATACACACACAAAGAAACAAAGACACAAAGAAATTTTGGAAGGTGGAAGATAGGTTTATTGGCTTGATTGTGGTGATGGTTTCATGAGTATTTGTTTAATATATGTCCAGACATCAAATTATATGCATTAAATATGCAAAGTTGTTTTAATATCAATTGTACCTCAATAAAGCTATTTAAAAAAAGAAAAGAAAAGAAAGAAAGAAAACATATCTTTGGTAAGTACTTGATTGAGTCCCCAAATTCCTAATTCCTGGCACTAAGTGATCCATCGAAAGAAATAAGATCTATTTACACTAAAACATATTATTTATATTGATAATAGTCTCATACACAATACCAAAGCTTCCATATAAAAATCAAGGCTAGTAAGCATCAGGCAATTAGTCTATAACAGAACTCATGATATCTTCTTCCTTGGCTACAAATTTCTTTTCAGTTCTGGGATGAATGATATGTAATCCTATAGCAGACTCATGTTTGCAATGGTGAATGTGACTTATGGCTAACAACTGCTCTCCTAAGTTAGTTATGAAAGGTTAATAGAAATTCAAATTAGAACCAGGGCATTATAAGAGCTTACTTCTGCAAAGTCTCTCTGCCTTGCAATTCTGTGAAGATCTTGATGTCAATATATACATGCAGATCTTCAGTAATACGATTAGACAAGATTGTCAATGCATCATCAATGTTGTCTCCATACATCGTGGCTTTCACTTGTTGACATTCTTGCTTTTCAATTTTAAAACACTATGAGTTTTATTTTACAATTATGGATTATGTTTGCTGTGGGGTATTTTTTAAATCTACCATGCATAGTGGTATATATGTTTATCAGGATATTTTGTGGTAACTCAAATAACTAGACTTTATGTTACATGTATTTTGCAGGTAAAAGATGATGCATCACTCCCGCCCACCACCATTGCTAAAAGATGGATATATAATTTCTTCCAAAATTTTCTTCTACAGTAACATTTCTTTGCAATTAAACAAAGAATTTTTTCTACCTTCGAAACTGGGAAAATGAGAAAGGTCTTTAATTTTGCCTCATTTAAGTGAAATTCTGACAAAAAATTTCAGAGCTGCTGGCTGATAGGGTGCCCATTATCTTTGGAAATATCTAGGAAATTGGCCAATTTATCTCCTCTTCAGAATGAGAGTTAATCTTTCATGGGCTCCTAATGAGTTTACTTTACTATTCAGGGAGCAATTGCTCAATTCAGTGATTTACAGAATCCTGCCCTGAGAATCTCAATGAGAATAGGCTATCTATGGTCATGAAATCATAAAGGATTCTATTCCTACAGTGTAGATCCAGTTAGATTTATAGTTCATTAGGGGATTGTGTAAGACCCTAGAAAGAGGCATCATAGAACTATCTGATCACCTATTCCAACATAAAATTGAGAAATCGTGGTTCTCTTTCAGTCAACTCCAGGAAAGGATGCTGTGGAGTCAAACACTCTTTTTCAGCTCAAATGTCCCTTAGGATGTCATGTATGTGTGAGCTGAAATATAAGTTTTTACTATGAACTGTTCTCTCAGATACCACAGGATATATTGAGTTGCCATTGGTAAATCCCATAGCAAAAAAGAAAAATCTAGAGAATAGTTTTGCAAAGATTTAAAGACACTATTTTGTCATAAAATCATACACAGTTACAGCTGGAAGGAGCTTTGGAGTTTATTTAATCTAAGCCCCTTAAAGCACACACACACACACACACCAGAGAAGCAAAGCAACCCAGATAGTTCATAATTTAAATTACTAAATAATTCAATTACCTTTTGCATTTATTGTTTAATATACAAAACCCTATCAGGAGGTCTCTGCTTAATTCTTATGTCCATTGTCTCTTCTTCTGTGATTCTTTTATTAACCCTATATATTCCAATCATAGCCTAAATACTGACATGCTAACACATGGCATTTCATACCTCAGAATTTTTGTACTATGTATTCTTTCTTCTGGAGTATCCTTATACCATTTTTCATCCTAGTAAATACCTATTCCTCCTTCAAAATCCAATTTACAAATTACTTCTTCTAAAGGATCATCCTTGAACATCAACCTTGCATCAGTCCACATTACTGTGGAAATAATAACTTCCATATCTAATTGACATACGATGAGCATTTATTTCTTGCTCATGAGTTTGGGACTTAAGCTGGACTTTGGTAACTCTGCTTCAAGCTACGGATGTGTGGGTCTACATCGTCTGTCTATGTGTCTCTCATCTTCCTCCTGGGACAATCAGGTTAGCAGGACATATCCTCGTGGCTTCACAGAAGTGCAAGAGCAACATGCACAATTCTGTAAAGTGCAGTTCGAGCTTCTGTTTTCCTCATGTTTGCTAACATCCATTAATCAAGACAAATAATATGTTCAAACAAAATAAAGGGACAAGAAAATATAACTTTCCTATGAAGAAAGAATGAAATACATAAGGCATATGACAAAGGCCATGGACACAGAAGAGGTCAAGAATGGTACCAATAATTCAATCTACTTTCCATGTAACCATATCCCCAGGTCTCTTCTTTGCTAACTCTGTATCTTGTATGTGTTTGTACAGTCACGTTTAATAATGATATATTGCAACCATTTTGACATTTGGTCTCTCCAATTAATGATACTTTAAAAATAATATTAGCATTTTAGTGGGTACACTATGCATAAAGAAGTGAATTAAACTCTTCATGGGTAAAACCCTAGGTTAGCGTCTCCACAAACCTATGTGCTATAGTTATCCTGAATTTACAGGTGAGAAAAGTCACACCAAGGTATTATGTAGCTTTTCTAAGCTCACATAATCAGAATTGATTACTCAAACCCAAGGCTAATTCCAAAGCATCTGATCTTCATCACTAAACTATATTCTCCTTTATTTGATTAGGAGCTTAAGCAAGACTTTTATCTGGTATGTTTCTCATCAACCTGGTAACTAGGGCAGTGACTGGTACATAGCAGGAACTCGATATTTGTGTACTAAATTGAATTACACCTGCTCTACCTTGTCTTTCCAGCCTCTCATCTCTCATTTCTGTAGGTAAAGTCTGTGCTCAGGATGACCCATGACTGCTAAAATATTATATGTCTCTGCCCCTCTTCCTGCCATTTCTAATACTCAATCATTAATACTCTATCACTCATCTAAATGCATTAATCCCTGTATTATATAGAAAAAAAACCTATGAGGCTAGATTGTGAAATACATTGTTTTATTTGGCTCTATGCATGGCTGGGATTAGGTGAACCATGATATCTGTGTTTCTAGTGGGCATCCAGAGGCTTTCATTGAATTCATCTTGTCTATTAAGTGACAAGGGATGATCTAGGATGAGATGCATATTTTACTTATATCATAACCATTCTTTCCAGGATGATAGTTGTAAGCAACAGAATGACACACCATATTTCATAAATATGGAGGTTTTGCTGTAATAGAAAAATTCCTGTATTAAATTAAAAATCTGTATTCTATACTAACAGTCATTACCTTAACATCGCCTCCTCTTACTAATCACTTCACTTCTCAGTTGTGTCATCTGTTAAATTGAGGAGTTGTATGCTTCCCAATACATAGAATTAAATTCCCTTTGTGAAAGGAGCTATTAGTATTAAGCAAATATATTTGAAAAATGGAAAACTCACCCAGTTATTAAAGAAACACAAATTATGACATGTCTTTATATTTATATATAAAGAGGTGAAATATGATGTATTTATATATGTAGTGTTTATTATAAAGTATCATTTAATGTCAAGTAAACTTTAAAAGAACAAATAAATTTTCAATTTTAGAACTCTTATTAGGGGAAACATACACTGACATGACTATAAAAAAAATTGGTAACATAATTCAAAGACAATATGTTATAATAATGAAGATATTCCCTAAAAAAGAAAATATAAGAACAATCTATGTAATATGTGAAAAATATGTTATGTTAGTTCAGCACATCACTTAAGAAGCATAAAAGCATAAAAACCATAACTCTATAGCACACAGAAGACTATATAGCATATAGAAACTATAACTATGTCAAATGTGAAACAAATAGAATAAAAAATTAAAACTTTTTATGAAATGAGGTAAAATATATGTATTATCATTGGCTAGGTGCTGTAAAATCATTCTGAAATCTCAGTGGTTGAAATTAATAAAACTTTATTTCTCATTCATATCAGAGTCTAATTAAAGTTGGTAGGGGGGATGCTGGGTCGTCTCTGCTCCACACAGTGATTTAGGGATCCAGGATCCTTCCAACTAATGGCTCTGCCACTTCCTAGTACCTCATCTTCTAGATCTTTCTCATTTGGAAGGTAGATGGAGGAAGCAGAAGAGTGGAGAAGACTTACTTTACTTGCTCTAAACTGCCTGCACTTGTAATGACAAACACGGCTTCTGCTTGTGAACATTGGCAAGAGCAAGTCACATGACCCCTGGCCTCACCTAGACAAAGAGCACTGGAAGATATAATGTAGATAAGTGACCAGGAAGAAGGGAAGGTGGGCCTGGTGAGCATATGGCCAGTCCGTGCCACAATATGTAAATGAATCGGTAAGGAAAAGATGTAAAAATGGAAAGAGTTTATTTACTAAGGAGACAGGTTTACTTGCAAGTACACGTTTACTTACTTAGGAGATAGGCAATTTTTCTTTATTATTTATATTATGTTTTTTTGTAAGAAATATAAATATATAAAATAAAAATCATCTTAAAATACTGGCACTAAGTTAAATAATACATAAAGCCAATTCTATCTTTAATATCCAATGATTAGTAATTGCAACATATTGAGACTTTATAATCCAATCTCATCTTTATCCATACCTTCTCATGTCTTCTAAGAACCTGGACCTCAGAAAATATGGTTTAAATTTCGCAGACCATTTAAAGGGAGATCTGAAGCCTGGCACTCATTAATAGGATAGAAAATTTTAATTAAGCTCCATATGCAATTATAACTTTGCTGGTTATTAACAGTGATAAGAAAAATTATACAGCTATGATCACTGGCAGTGCTATTAATGGGTTTCTTGATGACATAACATTTGTTTAATGGAAATGTTCCTTTTATGTATAAGTGCCATCAGAGGGCAATTTGTCATTGTTAATAATTTAGATCATTTGATCTGTCACTCAATATTGAGTCTAATTAAGAGGGGGAGGATGGGATGGCATAAGCTTCCACTTTGATCCCTGCCAGGCAGAGAATTTAACAATAAAAATAAAATTGGGATACACATCAAAGTCTTTTTAAAGGGTCAGGCCCTGAAAAAGACACAGAAGACCACTCTTTGCAGTACAAAGAGAAAACTGATTTTTTTTCCTTCCAAAAAGATGATATTTATGCAGTTTGGGTCATTAGAGATAAAATTCTTTGCATACAAATTAAGATGATCATTTCTTTCTTATAATGAAATGATGAGAGTTACTTGGAGAATGGCCATGCCTAGCCTCAAATGGTTTTCATATGCGTGCTGCTGCCAGGCAGTGATGAAATGAACACACTGGATACAATCACCTTTGAATAGGATTTGTAATGCAAAGGTGATTATATCAGTTTGCTGCAGCTGCTGTAAGAAAACAGCACAGATTGGGTGGCTTAAACAACAGAAGTTTATTTTCTCACAGTTCTGGAGGCTGGAAGTCCAAGACCAAGGTGTCAGCAGTTTTCATTTCTCTCGACTCATCTCTCTTCAGCTTGTAGATGACTGCCTTCTCACTGCGTCCTCACATGACCTTTTCTCTGTGCCCAGGTATCCCTACTGTCTCTTCCTCTTCTTTTAAGGACATTGGTTATATTGGATTAGGTCTCCACCACTATAACCTCATTTAACCTTAATTACTACCTCTTTTAAGGCCCTATGTCCAAATACAGTCACATTAGTGGTTAGTGCTTCAACATATGAATTTGGAGTGGACACAATTCATTCCATAACAGTGATCATATTAACTTTTTAATCCCAAACACAGATGAAATGAAACAGATCTCCAAACTGCAGGCTTCCATCTCGCACTGAATCTGGAAGGAAAGACAGGCAGAATCAACATGTCCGTCTCTCCTGCAAGGAAGTGTATCCCGTATAATAATGATTGCTTTTCTGCCAGATTATTCTACCTAGTTCCCTCTTTCAGCGTCTTAACATTAACCCCATTTTACAGATGAAAGGATCTAGGAGGGAGGTTTGCTACCTTCTCCAAGATCGCACAGCCACTACATTTAGATTCAAATTCTTCCCAGTACAATAATCCTTTTCTATAGCCCTATACTATAGTAAATATTACTACTATAGTATCTACTATAATCCTAGGACCATAATCCTATAATCCACAGGATTTAGGACTGTGGCAAACAAAGAAGTACTTAAAAGATAGAGGGGGATTAGGAAAGAGAGCTTGGATGCTAGCTCTGTGTGCCCTGCAGCCACAAGATAGGGGAGGATTAGGAGAGAGAGCTTGGATGCTAGCTCTGTGTGCCCTGCAGCCATGTCCCTGCCTGAGGAGCCAGTAAAACAATTCCCAGGTGAAAAGTGGGAATCAAGTGCAAAAGAACAGTGGATGTTTATGCAGCTAACTAACTCCAGCACAGGAGGAGATGCAGATGTAAGGGCAGGCAGGGGAGGTCCAATTTCTAACAGGTTGAGTGACAAAGCCACGGTTGAACCATAAAGAAGTGCTCATGTGACAAGGTTAAATGGGGTCCCAATGTGCATTATTGGTAGGGATCTAGAAGTTGAAGATAAGATGGAAAGAATCATAGAGGATCATGGAGAGGGTAAAACGGAGGGGACAGTATTCTAAGAAAAAATATTTGGGTTCCACCTCTTAGTACCTTACATAAAAGGCAGTATGGCATAACCTTAAGAACATAGCATCAGACACATACCACATGTGCCAAGTTCTGGCTCAACCACTGCCTAGTTGGGTGAGACTGGAGAAAATTAACATCCTGTGACTTTGACCCCTTTTATCTTTCTCCTGTGCCTTCTCTCTCTTAAAAAGGACTAATAACAGCACTTATTCGTAGCATTGCTAAAAGGATTCGAAGAAATAATACAGGAAAATCACACAGTAAAAGTTTTCTACTTATTACTAGCTTCCAAGCACTGGGCAAGTGACTTAAAAATTCTGTTTTAAGTTCTTCATCCATAAAATGTACATAATGGTACTTTTCTCAAAGAGTTGTGAGAAATATTTTTGTTTATATAACTGTATTCATATATTTATTTAGTAAAAGCGAATAAATAAAATTGTAATTAAATACACACATAATTTATATATAAGTATGATTTTAACATTATACAGTATATATCATTTATATATAATTATGGATAATTTTATTTGTATATTTATATATACATACATTTAATTTATCATTTTTAACAATACACTTAAAAGCAACAACATTAACATTCCAAGAGGTAGCTACCAAGGAGGAAGGATGGGGAGGTTCCTCTGAGGTGCTGGCATTGTTTGCAGAGCATTTTAACAATAATAAAACCAACCAAGCGTCAATCTGTATTTTATTTAATATTATCACCATGCCCTGGCAGTTCTAAACATTAACAATGATAAAATACTTTTCTCCCCTGTAGCAGACTACTTTCAGTATCCCATCCTCTCCTCCCAGCCCTCCCAGCCCTGCCCCTGTTTAGGAGGTGCTCTGCATACATTTGTTACTCTGGTTAGTGGTATGAACACAAAGACCTGGGTAAGTACTAGCTTAACAAATGTCCAGTGGTAACAATAGTTACTTGACTGAAAATTTCTTAAATGTCTAAAGCACTTGGTTTTAAAATGCTCTCAAGCACAGTTGCTCATTTGATATTGTCAAGGTTGGGTCACCTGATTGAGATTCCACACGAGTTCACTGAGTGCCTGTTCTCTATTAGCACGCAGCTCTAGCTGCCATGAGCATCACCTGAGAAGCTGTAAGAAGGATCGATGCCTGTGCCCCAATTCAGGCCTATTAAATTGAAATTTCTGAAGGGGTGATGCCCGGTCACTGGGCCCTTTTAAAATCTCCTCAGGTAAATCTACCATGCAGCCAGGGTGGGGAAGAGCTGAGCCAGGTGATACGGCACCATGACCCTGGCACCAGATTCACGGGTTCAAGTGGGGTCATCTCTCTGTGCCTCATTTTTTTCATCTATAAAAAGAAAACCAGAAAACCTATCTCAAAGGGTTGTTGTGAGGTATAAATGAGATAATCCATGTAATGTATTTAGAACAGTGCCTGGCACACAATACAAATTCAATACACGTGGGCTGTTATAATCATAATGGCACTTTTCACATGACCCTGGCGAAGAGCTCTTGCTGCCCATTGTAGAGAGGAGGAAACAGGTTCAGAAAACTTAGTTGCTTGTCCAGTTATGGGTCTTGAAAGTGAAAAAGCAAGAAATTGATTATAAACATAGAGCTCAAGAATAATTCGTATGATACCAAGATACCTTGATATTTATTAAGCACCTATTGAATGCAGCTTGATATTTAAGCACCTACTGAATGCAAAGTCTGATATGCCTATAAAGCTTTCTATCACAAATATTAACCATTATTTGTCTTTCATATCTTTCTAGTCAACACCACACTTTAGATCCAGACAAGTAGGATCCTGCCTTGGCCCCTCCCTCAGGGCCTTGCCATGCTTTGGAGCACTTTTTTCTATATTTTTTAATGTCCTGTTCTGTGACGGCCAGGTCAAGGCAGCTGGGTGGAGCCCCCTAAACTCAACTGGGTCATGTGTGGGCTTCAGTTCCTGTTTGAAACCCATCATTTCCAGTCTCTGGGGTGGTTTTCCTTTAGTGGAATTGCATAAGATTGGGCTGCCAGATGGAGCTGGCATGCTGATTTGGGGTGATTCAAATATTTATAAAGACAAGAACCCCACAAAAATATTTTCCTGTTTTCATATACCCTAGAGGAAGCCCTAAAATGTACAGTGTACATAAAATGTACATTGGTCAAAGTGTACATTTCAATTTAAATGAGCAAATGTTTTCACTGGAGCCATTGATTACTACATTTTCCTAAGTCTGAATGTTTTCCATTTACATAAGTCAAAGAAAACAATCCAATAAATGTTATGCATATCCAGGAACAGGGCCACAGTGCCATGCAAAAACAGGAATACAAGGCATTTTAGTGGACATAAAAAGATATTCTTTAATCTTATAAAAATATATTCCTACATTCTATGACCTCCCAAGCCAGTGGGGTAGACAGGTGGAGAATGTCTAGGTTTATATGTCATATCTGCACCCTCTTAATCTCTAAAACTTAGTTTCCTTATCTGTAAAATAGGGGTAATAACTGTACTCACCTGATAGAATTGTTGAGGGGAATAAATCAGATAGTCAATAGCCCAATGTAACTAACACTGTAATACTAATTTTACTAATAGTTATATGAGCAACATTGTTAATGCTCCTTAAATGTTAGCCTCAGAGCAATCTGTAGTCTGTACTATGATAAAGCTACGAACAGTCTGTGCTAGGAATGAATAAGAGAGACAGGCAGTTCTCACAGGGAGACTATGGAATGGCTTCTCAGAAGAGGTGTTTACTGGCTAGTCTTAAAAGGAAAATGGTAGTTCTTTCAAAGTATAAATGAAAATTTGGGGATAGGGATAGGGCGAAGAGAAAAGGAAAAAAGGAAAAATTCCACATAGAGTACCAGGAGCCCCGTGGGGTGGGGTGGTAGGTGGATGACGTGGCTAAGTGAAGGTTTTAAGGGGTAGGTTGGTGATAAGCCTAAAAACCTACCCCAGAAATCCACAGACAAGCATTTCAATCTTTCCTGACAAGGCTTCAATGACACCGAAGGCACAATGATCGGCTGATGAAGTTTGACCCCTGCCAGGTGTGTGAAGGACAGAGGAATTACATTCCCGAAGTCTCAGACATTACTGACTGAAAAAGCAGTCCAGTCTCCAGGAGGCAGGTGAATTGCTTCATAACTAGAAAATGGGGTGCAAGAAGGAAGAAAAGAGTTGACAGAGGCCTGACATCAGGCCTGAGAGTTGACGAAATCCTAGGCTTTATCTGCAGTCCCATCGCCAGCACTCTGTCACCTTTTGGTTCCTTCTCCAGCTCCTATAGTTGGTCCCACTGGTGGCCCTTGACAGCGGGCCTGGCCTAGGCCTTGCTCACAAGACAGTCTTGTCAGACACAGTTTGCCTGGCACAAGCAGCAGGATCTGACGGGTCTTAGAACCAATTAAAGGCCTATGGTCAGATACGTCAGCCCCGCTCTCGGGGTCTTATGTTGAAGAGCCGGGTAAGCTGGGGGTCTCCTCTCCTGAGGAACCCTCATCTGCCCCCATCCATCTCGCCTCCTGAATGCTTCCCCTTCCCAGTCCACCAGCTCCCCTGTAATGGGGTGGCCCTCCCCTGATCTCTTGTTGGACTCTGGATCTGAAGCCCCACTATCTCCAGGGAGCTGTCCTCCCACCTTGTAAGTAGAGCCAATCATATGTGGACAAATACCATATATTCGTGCCTGCATGGCTCCTGACTGTTCAGCCATGCTCTAGATAAAAATAGCAAAAGAAATAGAGGATCGGTTTGTGCATCTAAAGAGAACTTCTCTGCTATACGCTACTCAGCTCTATTTGGTCCATGGGTGAGGATTCCACAAGAGATAAGAGACTTGTTTACCCATTATGACATGATTCAGCAGGAATATCTGATTCTCAGCAGGCTCAGCAGGAAGCTCATCCCAAGTAGTGCTAAAAATCAGATGCTACTTCTCAGCTTCTCATCCTTCATTTCCAGCTGAGATCCCTGTCCATAAGGTCCTGCCAGGGGGTTAAATCAGGATCAGCTGCTGCCCACCTCGGCTGCACATTAGAATCACCTGGAAGCTTTTAAAATCAGTATGCTCAGACCAATTACAGTAGAATCTCTTGGGGTAGGGGGATAGGGCCCCAAGTCTCAATAGTTGATAAAGCTCCCAGGTGATTCAAGTGCAGCCAAGGTTGAGAACTCCTGTCTGAGATGAAGCACACAACAGGCTCTGGAGATGGCACCCTGTCTAAGCCCATCCTCCCACAACTTCAGGTAGGAGTGTAGTGAATCCCTACAATAATAATAATGATAATAATGATGCTCTTGAGAAAAAAATAAATGAATACCTCTAAGCTTCAGGAGAATTGGATATGAGCAAAGTGTTTGGTAGCAAAGAATGTACCAGGTTCTGGGGCTATGAAGGGCAGGCTCAGGCAGTGATATGGGTACAGACAGGGGAGGGTCACAGGGAGACAACACAACTTTGCTTGTTTCACACAGAGCCACACATCCCGAGAGAAGGCAGCCAATCCACTACTGCCTTTGGAGAATCAGCTCGGTATTGGGGGAAGCTCCTCAATGGGAGTCCACAAACTCTAGCCTGTCACAACTTCCATCTTATGTACTTCTTACAAAGCATATGTTTTGATATAGAACACATGCACATAAGAGTACACAAATCATAAGTGCGCAGCTCACTTAATGATCACAAACTGAACACACACATATAATCACCATGCAGATCAAGAAACAGAACATTGGCCAAGTCACTTTTAATATATTGTGAGCATCTCTTTTGTGCTGAGGGGCTGTGAAGACTTGCACATACAAAGATAATGATGCAGAAGGTTTCAGCCCTAGAAAAGCTCACGGTTTAGCGGGGAGAACAATATACCAACCATTGTAGCACCAGTAGTCACACAATTTTACAATAAATTCCCTTAGGGTAATAAATAATGTAAAGTGAGTGAAAATTATTTTATTTGAAGAGTATCCAATAAGGTAATTGCCTGTGTTTAGGTTTATTCTGTATAGTGTCCGAACTGTGTTTAGGAAAGCTCCTTTTAGTATAGAAGTTGAAGTCATGGTCTAGAAGATGACACTGGGTCAGATTGATAGCTAAATAGTTTTACATGAAAAATGAACAGGAATTGGAAGAACTTGGGGAGAAGAGAGGAGGAGAGATGTGAAAGGAGAAAAAGCAAAGAAATACGGAAGGAGGTTGGCTCTACAGGAAAGTGGCCAGTAAGAAATTCCCAATGACAGGGTAACTAAAGGATATTTAAGAACAGGGACAGCATATATCCCAATTTAAATTATTGACATTACTATAAATCAGCTTCTCTTCTCCCCAACGTTCCCATAAAATCTAGATTTTTAAATGCATTGTGTGGGTACTTTGGGGGAAAGCCAGGGGATGGTACCAACTTTTCGAGCTGGATAAGCACAGAGCAGAAGGAATGGAACAGTCATGGGAAATGAGATTGAAGAAAGGTGAGGGTTCAGGGACAGGCACTCATCAGACGTGCCCATGAGAGGAGAACCCCCAGGAATTCACAGAAATCTTGGGGGAGACATTTAATTTCCAACATGATGTTCAATGGGGTGCTAAGACCATATCACTCACAGCCCAGGGTGACATCAGCGGAGACTGCATGAACATGGAATATTGTCATTAGATTACATTATTTTCCCTCCCCTGCAGTCCAGACTATATCTGAAATGCAAGCCATCCACTCTAACTAAAATCATTTTAGAATACACAAAATGCTGTGTACATTTATATTTCAAGGCCTGTTTGTGATGCAAATAGGCACCAAAATTTTCCAGATCACCTCAGCCTCTGGGTCACAATTAACCATTCACCTCATTCTACACACAAAAAATGGAGGTTTGTGCTCATTCACTGTTAGAATCCTTGGTTTTCTGCCATCCCAGAATGCCTCTGCATGGGCAGATGTTGGGTCATCACAAGGTCTGGCCTGGTCGTGTCATCTGGGTATGTTACTCACAACCTCCCCTCAAACCAGAGCATGCTCCAATCCTGAAAGTTGGACAGAGGAACCCATCCAGCTCAGCAAAACACACTCTTCCCTGTGTGCTGAGGTTTCCGGGTGTTTATGATCTGCATCTACTATTTACCGTGACACAGACTGCACAGTTCTCCATCTGAAATATGCATTAAAACAATGTTAAGGGCATATGTGAAGGAGGAAAAAGTCTAAGAAGGGCAGTGTTTATTTTTGTTTGAGACAAAGGTTAATGACCTGAAACTCAGCTGACTGAAACATATGCTGCTTCCTAGCAAAGAAGAAAATAGCGAAACTGAAAATAGAATAATAAGGAAAAAAAGAACTGTTAGAATAATCTACTGTATGTATGTACTACTGGAACTGAGACTGATGGGAAGCAGATCTGGGCTCAATTTGAGTAAGAGTATTGTAACGTCTGCATCTGACTCTAGAGGAAAGGGCTTTCTTTAAGGAGTGATGGGAAGCCAGAAATTCAATAAAAGACTCCAAACTGCCACTTGTCAGATATTCTCCAGGGAGGGATTGGGCAGTAATAGATGCAAATCAGAGATGCATGGGAGCCTCCCCAGCACACCACGAAGCAACTCCAGCTTCATCTACACACGAGTCCAATCTCAGTCAACCCTACAGACCCAAGGCACCAAATCACACTGGATAAATCAAGGTGTTCCGTAGCAGTTCTAAAAGAGAAAATTAAATGGACTATGAACTGAGTGTTCACAAACTGAACTGTGAAGAAACCACGAGAAACACAATTGATTAGAGCTCTACAAGCAGCTATTAGATTAATTCTTCATTTCCTTAGCAAACGCAGGCACAAGGTGAAGGTTAGGATGCTGCTTGCTAGGCCAAGTAGTGACTAATAAAAACACGGAATGCAAAATTCTAAAGATGCCCCCGGGCAAAACAAAAAAAGATAAAAATTCCTGTCCCCTGATTATTCAACCAAATAGAAACCTAGGCACTGCTATAAAGAAATGGTGCAGTTGTAATTAAATTCGCAAGCCAGTTGACCTTAAGATTCAGACATTTTCTGGATAGGTCTAACCTAATCACGTTAGCCTTTAAAAGCATAGGGTTCTCCTCAACTGCTGAGAGAAAAGAAGGCAGAAAGGGGAAGTCAGAGAGAGTGGAAGCATGCGAAGGACTCTATGCACTGTTACTGCTTTGAGGAGGGAGGGAGCCATGCGACAGGGAAGGTGGACAAGCCTAGAAGAGCTGGGGGCAACTTCCGGCTGACAGCCAGCAAGGAAACAGGGACTTCAGACCTACAGTCAGAAGGGACTGATTCTCCAACAACCTGACAGAGCTTGGAAGTGGATTTTCCCCCGGGGTCTCCAGGTAAGAGCCCAGGCCAGTCAACACCTTGACTTTGGCCCCCCGAGACCTTAGGTGAAGAACCCAGCCAAGCCCACCTAGACTTCTGACCTACAGAACTGTGGAATAATAAGTGGGTTTTGTTTTAAGCCACTAAGTTTATAGTAATTTGTTACAAAGCAGTAGGAAAGTAATTCAAGGAGCTGCTGCTCCCATCAAAGACAATGGCATGATGGTTCTCCCACACAGGCCTCACCTGAGCACCCCAGATGGCCCTGATGCAAAGCTCACCCTGGTCAATATTAAAAAGTGGATACATTTGTCTACTGTGCCCCAAGACTCCCAATTCTGGGCCCCCTTGCTCATTTTTGGTGACTTTCATGCAACTCCATTTCTTTCCCTTAATCAGAGCTTTCAGTCAGGTTAAGGTGTAAGTAACTTAGTATAACACTCCCAGGGAATTTGTGCTTTACCTGAGATCAAAGTTAAGCGAGAGAGTTGGTGTTTAAGAGGAGGATAGGAGTCATCATTTTCCTATCACCCTTGCAAACACAAAACATCACCAGGCCCTGAATACATGAGTGGCGCAGGCAATGACTACATCTCCATGCACATGACGGATGAAGAGGAAATAAGGTTCGACCTGGCAGCTGACAACAGCATAACAATAAAAATCTAGGCTTGCCGTATCCCGAGATCTTCAACATCTTAGATGTCAAATTTGTCAAATGTTAACTTTAAAGGCTTTTAAGTAAAATATGCAAAGAGAGCCAAAATAGGGGAGGTAATATGCAGGGGGAAAATTAGCCTCTTGATTAGATTCTTCTCATTCAGTAAATTCACCCTATTTCACTCTATTAACTTCATCAATTTTACTTCTAAAGAAAAGGAACAAAGACCCCCCAAACATTAATATCTAAAATACTTTTGATTTGATTAAAAGGAAAAGATCAAACTGCTGAAAAAAGATTTCCAAAGGGAAAAGATTGATTTCCAAAGGGAAGATTGATTTTTTTTTTCCTTAGTCTACATCAAATTCATTAGTATGTATTGGGTGAAAGGTTCCAAGAGGACACACTTTCTGAAACCTTCCGGATGCCCACTGGATTCTCTTTGCCAGTACCCCAGATGAGCATGTATTATCAGCTGTTTTTCCTTGAAAAACGCCTCTACTGTTTTACATACTATCAGGAAGAAAAAGAATATTATACAACACCTGTTTTATTCATTAATTACTCCTTTATTCAGTGTATACATATTAAGCAGCACTGTATGCTCACTCTGAGTCTTTTGTGAGGTATCTCTGTTAGGTGGGGAAACAGAAATTTAGAACCAGTCTCTATCCCCAACTTTTGGATTTTACAACCAACCAGCTGTTGTACTTCATAACCCAAAGAGGGAGGCTTGTGAAGAGCACAGGTTTTTTTCATCAGAATGACCTACATTCAAGGCATGACATATCCAGGTGAGCTTGGACAGATGACTTAAACTCTCTAAGATTCTGCATTTATAAAATGGGGCAATAATAATAAGCAGCACATAGAATTCCTATTAAAGATAAATGAGATAATGTATATAATATACTCAGCGTAGTGCCAGGTACATATTAAAGTCTCAAGCAATATTACCTTTGGTTCATATCATAATTATTTTATTAATGAGAAATTTATACTCAGAGCCAAAAGTAGTAGTCCTGGAATACAGGGCATTAACATGAGCTTGAGTTATATGGCCATCCACAAAGGAAGGGTACAATTTAGAGAGGAGGCATTCTGGCCTTTACATGTGCAAAGGACGATAGCAAGGCAGGAGAGATGGTCAGGACAGATTGCAGAGAGCTCACATATGGAAGGGGCTGGAAGCTACAGGCAGGAGCCAAGCTGGAGCTCAGTGCTCCCAAGGCTGCTGTGGACCTGAATGAGGTTTGGGACCTGAGCCTATTGTCAAGGCATAGCCCTCCTGAACTGGAGTATGTCTTCAGCTAAGTCTTTTCCAACATGTTTATAAGTTCCCAACCAGGCTTATTAAATGCATGGATAACATTAGGCTGAAAAGGAAATTAATTTTTTATAAAAATGTATCTCAACAGGCTAGGGTGATGAGCTGAATCTAACAAGATGTCATTTTTACAAAGATAAATGAAAATTCCCCTACTCAAATCTAAAAAGTCAATTGCACAAAGTGGCTGGGGCACAAATACGGCAAAGAGCTCACTGTGGAATGTGGCTGCCCTCTTTAAGGGCATCAATAGAAACATGAGGTTGAAAACTGGGAAATAATTCTTCTGTTTTATTTTTAGTTAACATTAATTTGACCACATCTGATTGGGGGATTGGTTCCAGGACCCCGATGGATATCGAAATCCACAGATGCTCAAATTCCTTATGTAAAATGGCATAGTATTTGCATAAAACCTATGCACATGCTCCCTTATATTTTAAATCACTCTAAATGACTTATAATACCTAATACAATGTAAATGCTATGTAAATATTGTTAAATGTATTGGTTCTATTTGTATTGTTTTTTACAGTTTCTTCTCCCAACCAGACTACCACACCACCACCAGAAGCAAGCAGAGTGTGTTTTATGAGTGTCCATTGGTCCTTCAGGGCCTCCCATTGTTGCAGGACATGCCCTTCATTCCTAGACACGTCCTGGACCTTTCCTTCCTCCTGTCCCTTTGTCAGAAGTGGCCTGTCCTACTAAAACACTTACAAGGGAGTGGATGTTATAAACTAATTCATGACTAAGATGATTAGCCAAATAATGGCTTGATGTATTCTGCAACTTAGTTTCATCTAAGTTGGAAGGGTCATTTATCCAAAACCCAAACCTTAGAAGCTCTGCTACATCATCTAGTTGAAATGCATTCCTTGAGTTTGGACCTAGGTTCTTTTGGCCCTTCTATTTTTGGCACATAAAAGGTAAAAGCCTTCCTGCCTGTGTCTGAATCATCACACGCAGCAGGACTCTCATAGAGCTTTGGCTTTAGACAAGCATAGAATTATCGGAAACATAGCAGAAGCTATAAACTCAATCTGGCCTTAAACTTGTCAAGAAATGTTCACTTTTTGTCATCAGGCCACACCAAGAAGAAAAGAAAGATCACATGACTAAACAGATAAACAGAAATGACAAACCGAGGAGCCAAAGGGTACTAAAAACAGAGGCTGAGATTTTTGCAAAGCTCATAAGCTCATGGAGCAAAGCCTATCAAAACAGACGACACCCACATAAACCCCCACATAAAGAAGCAGAAAACCAAGATTAAGCCAAGACTGCACATGGGCACTTAGGGACCCCTGGGTCTCATGAAAGGCAAAAGTCAGGCTGGTTTCCCCAGCTGCCTGCCGGAGAGAGTCGTATTTTGCCAAAGTTCAAAAAGTCAGTCCCGACTTTTCTCCTTCTTCCCAGTAAGATGTACTCTGCAGCAAACATTAAACGTTTACCCTGAGCCCTGCCTTCCTGCTTTTCTGAGAGTTACTTTGTAAATAAAACAACCTAGTGCCCAAAGACTTGGGAGGTTTAGGAGGATTCTAATTAGATGAGATGCCCTTAAAGGGCACTGAAGCCTTCTTCCAGCAATGCCTGGAACGTCCTACAGTTTTTGGAAGGGATTAGAGAACAGCCCTGTACACCTCTGCTCTATTCCTCTCATTCTTGTTATGACAATGACAACAACACACAGACACCATTTCTAACAACAGCAAACGCAGTAACAACAACCAGAAAAAAAACACCACCTCCAACCGCAACAACACACCACCAACAACAACAAAAGTGGCTAATACTTACTCTGTGCCAGACACCTTTCTGCTCCTGTTAAATGTAACATATTATTTAAACTCCACAACAAGTCTATTTAACAGGTGTGGAAACTGAAGCACAGAAAGGAAAAGTGACTTGTCCAAAATCAAATGGCTCATAAGTGGAAGAGCCAGCCCTGTTCTTAGCTCTACTGGCTTCCTAAGACCTATACAAATGGATCCCTTCTTGTAGCCTCTTTCTCTAAACCATACTCCTATTCTCCAATACTCTGCTTTCCCCAATGCCCCATTTCTTTCCTAATATTCCAGGACCTTTCCTTGAGCCCTCTTGCCATTTACTGGCCTCAGGATGTCCTACAACACTTGACCTCATTTTCAGATAGATCAGGAAAGTGTCCATAATGCACCTGACCCCTACCAGCCCAGTCCCTAATCCTGCAGTGACCCCTCCCCGTCACCTGAAGCCTCACTTGGCACCTTTTCCTCACTCATAATTGCTCAAGCAGGTGGCCCTCTCCAAGATGAAAAATCTGTTTCCATTCACCATGCCTGCTCCTGCACACCTGCTAAACACACCCTCCACATCATGATTCCTGAAAACTGCACTTTGCTCTCTTCACACAGCCTATTGACCCCCTACTGTTTACACCACAGAGGAGCACGTGGTTGCGCTCTACTAACCCCTTGCAATGCCTCTTTACCAAGCCTCCGTCCTTTGTGCTGCGCCTTCTTACCTCAATGTAATCACAGCCTATTTTTATTCCACCCCATTCATGCCCAATTAATTAAAATTTCTACCTAAATGCATTTTTTTAAATTGAGATATGGTGTCCCCTACCATGTTTATGGGGAGTAAATATTTTTAAACGATAACACACTGTGCTGGCACAGTCATGGTGAAATTGTGTTTTCACATACTACTGGTTGGGGTTTTAAAAAATGATACAACCTTCTGGATTGTCAATGTAAATCAAGTCCTATTAAAATCAAGTCTATGTAAATTTGTATCTGTAAGTCATTTCCTATTAAAATTCATAGCGTTTTACTTGGTAATTTGATTTCCATGAATCTATACTAAGCAAATAATCAGACAGTCCCCTGAAGGGTTAGCCCTGCCCCTCTATACCTACCCAAATCTACACATTTATTAAGGCTAGATCAATTTCCTCCTCCTCCATGAAACTTTAAGGCCATCATGAGCTCTCTCTCCTCTGAATTTCTAATGTGCTTAGTGTTTTTGCATCTCATGCCTGGAATTACTGGTAATCGATTTATTCAAATTTAAGAAACTTTTTTGATACCCATAATGGACTGGGGACCATGTTAACACTGGAGAGACAAAGGACAATAAGATGAGACTTACGATCTTGATAGAACACCTCTTGTCCTTTCTCCTTAACTGGGCTAGGGTCTCCTTAAAGATAAGGACCAAGGTTTATCTGTTTTTAAAACTGAAGCACCTAACATGGAGCCTTGCAAAAGTGCATCACACACTCAGCTACATCACAAACTTTATGTTGAGAGATTCATTTAATGATACAATGTAGTGTTATCAACCCCAGAATCCTTAACCTAAAAGGTTTCTCATGGTAACCTAACATCAACTGAGATTGCATTAACCTTGGATAGTCTGACCTTGACTGATGGACAATTTGGGATGAACTTAATTTTCAGGGTGAACATTAAATTAATTCATACTTCCTCTTATACCTTACACAAAAATAAAGCCTCCACAAAATTGTTCTCCCTAGGGAAAAAATATATTGCTAGAATATATTTATATATTTCTAGAAATATATTTCTATAGAAAATATATTTCTATCTAAAATATAATTAAATTCCAAATAATAAGGATACTTATTTATGAAGGGCCTATGGCAATATTATCTGCATTTTATAGATGAGTCTATTGAACCCCAGAGAGGTTAACAGATGCTAAAACTAGTAAGCAGTGGATCGCAAACTTATTCCAGGTCTCTTCTTACTACTCTATTCTGTTTCCCTAATATACATATGTAAATGTTTTAGAAATAGATCTTCCCAGGGGGAATTCTTTTTGTGTACCTCAAAATACCTCTAAGTTACGTTCGTTAGTCACTCAATGACACGAAACAGAAAGAGTTCTTGGTGGAGGCATCTGCTCACCTCCACTCCATCACGTGGACCCACTGCCAGGAAAGAGAGTGTAGCGGTCAAGGTTCTGGGAGGGGGCGGCAGTGCCCCTACCGGCAGAGGCACAGTTGCAGGCATAGGTCTGCCGGAAGCCCAGCCTCCCTCCAGAGATCTTTTCCCCCAGAGAGCCACCCTCCCTTCCGCAACCAGCCATGCCCTTGCAAGATTTCTCGACATTATTCCTCTCAGCCAGGGCTCTTTTGTTGCTGGCCATTAAAAGCGAAACTTTTCATGGTGTATATAAGCCAGAGGTGACACAATTAAATGAAACTATTTGTCATATAAAATTTACATCAGCAGGAATTAAATGTCAAATAACTTAGGATTGACAGCCTCCACTGAGTCATAAAAACTCTGAATTAGTCTTGTGAAGGGTATTCTCATACAGTCCCTAACAAACTCCACCCCACCTGAGACTTACTTTCCAAAGTGCCAAAAGAAGAATGTCAGTGATGAGATTGCTGTATCCTCACAAAAAAATTGAATGGAGATTAAAAGTCGTCCTTTACTGACTATGCAGCTTTCTTAATTCAGGAAAAATAGAGAAGAGAATATGGTTTACAGGAAAGCGTGGCAGCAAGAGAAATTGAATCCTGTCTCTGACTGTTTTACTTGTGTAACTCTGGGCCAATCACACCAGTTCTCTGATTTACAGGTAATACCACCCACTAGTCTTAACTGCTACAGGGAGCTATTTTTTTTAATTCATAGAATTTATCTTTAGAACAATTTAAGGTTTATGGAAAAATTGAACAGAAAGGACTTATTTGGAGAGAACCCAAAGAAAGACACCAAGTGACGTGAGTCTATCTGCAGCAGTCGAGGGGAGGAAGATGCAGAGAGCTCACGGCTAATGGCCTTAACTTACTCTGTGATAGCAGGAAGCGGGGCCATCTTCGAAGAAGAAATCTAAGGAGTGGATGGAGTTGTATAAGAACTGTTGTGAAGAACAGATGAGGACATCAGCTGGGGCCACAAAAGAGCATTGCAGAGCAGTGCTGAGAGCCCAGCTAAAGGTGGAAACCACACCTGCACAGACGTCCTTTCCACCTGCCCACAGCAGGCAGCCAGGTGGGGAGCAGGGGCACAGACACAGGTGGTCAAATGGATCACAAGGGGGCAACGTACAGGGAAGCTGCAGCATAAGGCCCGAGGACTGAAACAAACTGGGCACGCTCACCGTATGTGACGAAAGTGATATGCCATGGCCCAGGAAAGACAGAGAAGCCCTGACTGGGAGGACGGGGGGTGGGAGCAGAAGACAAAGAAACAAGAAAGCTGGAGGGATGGGAATTTTTATTCAGCGATGGATCAAATCGTGTGTAAAATTTAAGATACAGTTCAATCCTAAAGAGTGACAAGGACCAAGACATGGCAGTGGGAGGGGAACATTGTCAATGCCCCAGAGCTAAGCAGCCCAACGTGTGGTCTGACAACCATGAATTAAAGCACATCTTAGTCTATAGATGCAGCATGGGGCTGCTTCGGACTCGTAAGTTATTATACTTTTGGCTGTGAGCCTTCAGAGGGAGGAAGGATATCATCTTTCCTCTTTTGTTTTTCTTTATTCTCCTTGCAGGACATTTTTCTTGGTAGCCATGGACTGACCCAGTTTCCTCCCCTGTCTCACTTGTAGTTTTCAAGAATAGCTATCCTGAGATAGAGAAGGACTGGCTGGGATGTCCTGGGATCTGTTACAGTTTCCCCTAAAAACAGGATTTTCTTCAATGCTGTAGCCCAGTGGTCCTGTGGTTTCCAGGGTATAAAATTCGGGGTGGGCTGCTTTCTCAGGGCTCTCAGTCGTGGTGCAAGTAGGGTACATGCAGTTCAGACTCCATCCACCCCAGGGATCTTTTCTGAGCCTTGGAGACCAGCTCGCAATGAGTCCCAGGCTTCTGTTGTCCCTTGCTGCCTATCTATAGGCAATAAATTCAGTTTATTTAACTTGTTGTGTGCCTGAGTGTTCTGTCTCATTGGATGAAAACAAGCAGTGCACAGTCAACCTGTTTCACACACCTGTCTTCTCCCAAACGGGAGGAGCTGGGATTATATGCTATGACCACTGTTGCATTGGTCTAACCACAGCCATGAGAATAAGGATAGGCACTTAGAATTCACCCTGTGGAAAGGATTCCTGCCCAGGATGTTGGGCAACATGAATGCTAAGATTCCTTCCAGCTCTGATCGCCTGATCCACAGAGAACTCCATTTCCCATCAACTAAATGTAAAATTCCTGAACTTGCAAGCCACGTTCTGCTCCATCACCCACGAGCCTAGCTCAGGGCTAGACACACAGGAAATGCTCAATAAAGTCATATTGCTGGGGCAAACACAAATTCCTAAAATCCTCTGGGCTCACAGAGACTAAAGCCACCTCACCATCAGAGGGAATCTGCACAACACGCACATTGTAAACAGAAGAATGTTCCCTTCAGCACCCTCATCCACTGCAGCCCGCAAAGCCTTGAATTAATCAGCAGAGTGAGCCGATGTTGCCCCTGTGGCTTGCTGTAAACAGACAGCACCAATGCCAGAAAGGCACTCCCCTTCCCTACTAGACAACAATAAATATTGCTAAAAGAACGAAAATCCCATTGACACCTCCATGGTTGACAAGGCCTTGATTTGCGTGTGTTAATGCTGGGCCCCTGACGCCCTCGTCATTAATTACACATCAGTGACACGTTTGCCAGTACGACAGAGAGAAAGCAAGGTGGGGAGGGGAGGCTGCATCTTAACGACCTTGGCATGCCTGGCACTGGGGCCCTGGAAGTCTGTGCAGGGACAATTATAAATACAAACACTGCAACGGGCTTGTCTAGACCGACAGAGAAAACAAGATCTCTGCTCCAAAAGAGGGAAACTGCTGATGTTGTATATTCAGTATGCTTACATGAAGGGTAGGGGGATAAATAGCTGTCTGAAAAAGTAAGAAGTTGCATTACTAATGCCATCATCATCTTAATTTACATGTTTATTACACTTTAAAGTTCACGAGGGTTTTTTAAATCAAATTCTTATTTGATCCTCTCTATTAAGGCTGGAACTATTTTTTTGTCTTATACACAGTGCCTAAGTCAGTACCATACATATCGTAGACATTCTATAAATATTTGGTGAATGAATGAATGAACTAATACAAGCATGGTAAAGTAAGACCTGCATCATCACTGTGTCCCTATATTAGATGAAGCAACTAAGCACAGAACTGAAGCACAGAACATTTTAGGAACTTGCTCAGAGTCATGTGGCTGAAAGGGGGCTGTGCCAGGACTCAGTCCCAGGTTCTGTGCTTCCTGGACCCATGCTCTCTCCTTTACACTCACTTGTGAGGGAAGTTTGTATGGATGTGACCATTAAGAATATACCTGTCACGGGCCGGGTGCGGTGGCTCACGCCTGTAATCCTAGCACTCCGGGAGGCCGAGGCGGAAGGATCGCTCCAGGTCAGGAGTTCGAGACCAGCCTGAACAAGAGCAAGTCCCCATCTCTACTTAAAATACAAAGAAATTAGTTGGACAACTAAAAATATATATAGAAAAAATTAGCTGGGCATGGTGGCACATGCCTGTAGTCCCAGCTACTTGGGAGGCTGAGGCAAGAGGATTGCTTAAGCCCAGGAGTTTGAGGTTGCTATGAGCTAGGCTGATGCCACGGCACTCTAGCCAAGGCAACAGAGCGAGACTCTGTCTCAAAAAAAAAAAAAAAAAGAACATACTTGTCACATATACCCCCCAAATATGTACAGCTATTATGTAAAAAAAAAAAAAAATTAAGAATATAACTGTCACAAAACTTCTTCGATGACTAGTTCCTCTTCCTTCATCATCACTTGTGCATTTTCTAGAAGGATGCCAGCAAAGTGCTAAACTCTGCCGACCTCCACAAAGGGGAGGGTTTTGCCCAGACACTGATCTCTGCAAACGAAGCAGTGATTTGCTTCATTTGCTACATGTCCTTACAGAACTACTCAACACTAGCCATGCCCCTGGGTTGTTTAAGGTGTCTCTGTTTCCTCTGACGCCTCCGAATATCTCCTATACTTCAGATATTTTGCCATCTCTTGTAATAGCACCCGGGTTCTCCTGGGAAAGCCCATCTCCATTCACAGTTCAGCATACTTAGATGGAACTTAACCCACTCCTTAGAGCTCCAGGGAGGAGTGCGTGACCAATCAGAATTTTCCATCCTCTGGCCCAGTGACTGCATCAGAGATGGGCATGTGACCAAAGTTGGTTAAATCAAACTCAATCCCTGGACACTTGTTAGAACCATCGAGAAAGAGTAAGGCACATTCCTTTTGGTAAAAAAGTTTAGAATTCCTAGTGGTCATATTACTCTGGGCAGGGAAAAGCCTGATTGAAAATTAAATCAAAGTAAAATAAAATAGAGCCAAAGATGGAGAAACAGAGTCCTGGTGATTCTTTAACCCAATTTTATCATGCCCATAGATGACTCAAGAATGGCTGTGTCCACACTGTGGAATAGGAGCTACACATATTTCACAATACAGTTAACAGAATACAATTATATTCAACAAACTATATATTTCATAGCTGTCTGTCCAATAGTTATTAGCCATGTGTGCCTATTACTTGAAATGTGGCTAGTCCAAACTGAAATGTGCTCCAAATGTAAAATGCACACTAAATTTCAAAGTTTTAGTGTGAACAAAAGAATCTAAAATGTCTCATGAATAATTTTCTAATGACTACATGTTGAAATGATAATATTTTGGATACATTGGGTTAAATACAATATATTATTAAAATGAATGCTACATTTGTTTTTCTTTTTTTCATGTGGCTAC
The DNA here is from genome assembly GCA_004363605.1 of Indri indri. Taxonomy (NCBI): domain Eukaryota; kingdom Metazoa; phylum Chordata; class Mammalia; order Primates; family Indriidae; genus Indri; species Indri indri. The sequence continues at coordinate 25,897 of RJWJ010004046.1, read as the reverse complement.
TGGAAATTTTTAAATTACTTCGGTGATTCGCACTGTACTTCTATGGAATGGTGCTATTCTATGGAGTGGTGATTTTGATATTCATTTCCAATTAGCCCCCTAAAAACTCCATGATTCCATGATAGTTCTTAGACATTTGCTAAGAACATAATGACGATAGAATTTATCATTAAAACCAGACACTTTGAGAGTGAAGAGGGACACAATAAATGATTATGCCAGGACAACACGTTTATACCAAGACTGTCATGGGAAAACCAAGATGACTAGTCAGTCTCCAGGATAAGATTCCTCTGGTCCTATAATCCAGACTTTCCTGGTCCTTTCTTGCAATCCCCACACAATTATGATCTATGCTAGTCTAACTTGGCATATTGTTTTTGGAAATTCTGTTTTTCTTATTAGGCAATTATTTAAATTTGCTTTCCAAATCTTTTATCAGTTATGTTGTTAAGAATAGTTTGTTTATGGCATCTCTTTAATTATTATTCATTAAGACAAATATGAATTAAGTTCCTGTGATGTTCCAGACATTGGATGTCCATCCTTTCTGCATATGAGGGCTGTGTGTCCTACTTCCTGCTTTGTGTTGTTGGCACACTGCCAGTCTTACATGCTGGGAACTTCCTCGGAGGTTTTTGGACTGAAAGCAGATCGTCCCTTTAAATGGAAACATGGACACCACCGCATTCCCCGGTCACACCAGTAAGCACCTCCCTCCCAGCAGTACTTAGTGGTGCCCTCTTTACCATGTCAGGGAAGTTCGACACGCATCCTTCTACTCAGTTCATGGTCCATGTAAACCTGAAAAACACGCTGGGAGGGAAATATAAAATATCAATTTTCTAGTCCCCAATGCTGTATTAGAAAATACTGCAACACAAACAGCACTGCTGGAAATCCCTGGTGGGTTCCCACTTAACTTGGAGAAAATGATAGAAATCCAGGAAGGCACAGCTATACCTCACGGAGGAGCACAGAAAGCCTACCTATAATAAGAGAAACTTCAACACAATTGCTGAGATTTCTCACCCCACAATCAACAACTTTTGGCAGAATTTTCTTCTAATACAGCATAGGAGACTGTACGAGGCTAAGAATTGAAAGTAACTGTCTATTTTATTAAAGAAAAAAATAGTAAATTGGGACTGAATAGATTCTGCCACTGTTACACTGACTGACACATTTACCCTCAGTGAAATAACACGAGACAGTGGAAATCTCTGCTGCCTACTCTAGTCCTAGTCTGCTGGTCTACCCGAGAATTCCTCAAACATAGCCTCAGGATCCACAAGTTCTAACATACACATATCAGTTCCTGTTTTTGTAAATAGCAGCCCCAATCAAGTTGGCTTTATGCATTCAACAAATATGACCACCAAAAGTGTGATTATATTTCTCATCTTAATGAACACTGGTGGCAGAATTTAGGTTGCTATGTTCAAATGGAAAAAATATGACATTAATTTTTCCACATCTTCCCATTATATTTACACTGCATTTTCTTACCAGTTTTATAGAAAAGATTTCTCTGTACAGCCTTCACCTGAAACATACTTCCATAAAATAAGATTTCAATGTCTTAAATGATTTACTCAATTATAATCATTATCTATCGTTACAAAACAAACTGCCCCCAAAATTAGCAGCTTAAAACAACACACATGTCTTATCTCACAGTTTCTGTAGGTCAGGAATCTGGGCAGGGCTCAGCTGGATCCTCTGCCTCAGGGTGTCTTTCATGTTGCAATCAAGGTGTCACCTGGGCTGCAACCATAGCAAGGCTCAACTGGGCAAGGATCCACTGTCAAGATCACGCAGCTGTTGGCAAGATTCAGTTTTTCATGGGCCGTTACACTGAGAACCTCAGTTGCTAGATAACAGTTGGCTGGAGGCCACCCTTCAGTTCCTTGCCTTGTGGACCTCTCCAAAATGACAGCTGGTTCATCAAAGGAGGCAAATCAGAAAGGCAATAGAGAGAGTTTGCTAACAAGATGGAAATTACGGACTATTGTAACCTAACAGCAGAAGTGACATCTTATGGCTTTTGCTGTATTCTGTCAGTTAGAAGCAAGTCACAAGATCCAACCCACAAGCAAGGGGAGGGGATTATACACTGATGTGAATATCAGCAAGAGGGGTTCTCAAGGACCTTCTTAGAAGTCTGTCCATCACACGATGCTTTTGTTTGAACACCATGAAAATAAAAATGTGCCTGGTTGCAATTTTTTAATGGCAGTGGCTAATGAAAAATGAACAGAATAGTTCTAACATGAAAAGGGGATATTTGAGCCAAATGGAGCCCTGATGTACTTTATAAACTAAGGTTTTGTGGTAGCTCAAACACAGATAAATGGGGGAATTAAATCTTCATGCAGCACAGTTGAAATATCTTCTCAAGTGCAAAATATCAAACAACCCCAAGAACAGCCATCAGTGCCATATTCACCTTATAAGCAGTAGATTAGTTTCAGGAAAATATGTTCAGTCATATGAATTGTATTCATATGAATACTGAATGTTATTGAAATAACCATTGAATAGTTTGTATGAAATTGATGCATTCTTTCCATTTAATAGTTCTTTTAGAGTCAAGAGCTACAAGTACTAGAAATTCGTACTTAGAGTACACGTGTGTACATTTTTAAGTAACTATAGTAGAAATGTGTAGTGCATTACTGGGGCTTAGGAAATACAGCAACCAGTTTGTTTGAAGAGCCAGATGCCTCAGAAGAGCCTATAGATTCTCTCAGGAATCTGAGAGATAGCCAATCAGCATGTATTTCATAAGCTCTGTTTCAGTAATAAAATATTGAGATATTAAACAAAAGTGTCTTCCATTCCCTATGCATGTCATTGCCCTGTCATCTCCCACCACCCTATGAATCGGGGGAGGGAAGATCCAGTTGAAAATAAAGGAGTCATTGCTCAGCGCTGAGTTTTAAATTGGGTTTTTCGAATCTGGGGCGAAATAGTAATCGTAAAAGTCTACTGTGTTGAAGGAGAAAATGGCATTTCAAATCCCAAAAGCTACTCTCTGTATATCAAGAGCAAAACTTTTGGATTAAGGATAGGGCCATGGGATGGGGACGATGGAGGACGGGGAACCCAGCTACTCGGGAAGGAGACAGTTTCACTGCCTGGAGAAGGCAGGAGAGAGATCCAGAAGGACAAGAAGCATAAGGCTGAAGTTCAACAGTGATCTCACTCTTCCTTTGCAATCAAAACCTTGTGGGTGGGAGGGCTAGACAGTGGGGAAATGAAAACTTCCATGCCAGGAGGGAATCTATGATCACTAAGGGTGGTTTCCCTGTCTCCCTGGACTTAGAAAGGGGAATGCCCACTTCTCAAAGAAGTGACGCCTTTGGCAAATGTTTGTGTCCAACTGTGGAGTAGGAGAGGCAGGGCAGCTGTGGCAGATGGAGGCATTTGGAGGGGTGAACCAGAGGGGGGTCCCAGCAATTCACAGGATGATACCCCGACAGAGGCCCGAGGTTGTGACAAGGAGCCAGCAGATTGTGGGGTCCTAGATATTCCAGATGCCTGTGCAAACCAAGTGTTGGCCTACTGTTGGTAAACCCAATAATCTCATAAAGAAGCCCACATCCATAAGGGGTTCTTAGAACCATTCCTAGAACTGCTAGAAAAGGGGAGTTGTGAATGTCTCTCTCTGGGGGGCCCCATTTGGGGTTTTGTAGACTCTTGGCATCTTGTATTAATAATATCCATGTTCTAAGGAGAAAGAAATAGGAAATCACCTCGATTCTAGTCAGAGGAAAGACAGAAACATTTCAGCCCCACCTTAAGTGACTGCTGAGGGCTCTTTCAGGGTCCCAACGTCTCCACTGTGCTCCTGTCAGCCAGCTGTCTTTATTGGAAAAGTCTCCTGGCCTTAAACCTGATGCACTATGACAAGGTTGTCACTCGTGTGCCATCCAGGCAGAGGGCTTTGCTTGAGAACCTGAGACTCCTGCTCCTGCAGTCCTTGGGTAGCCTACAGGGTTACTGATACAGATTTCACTAATTGTGCTCACATGATTTCTCTCCCTCCATCTCTCTTTCTCTTTTTTCCCCTTTCCCTTTAAGATTGGCTAAACTCCACAAGGAGCTTCATCTCCTTTCTTTGGCCCTGGGGAATGGGACAGTGCCTGATGCATCTCAGCTCTGCCTAGAAGCCCCTCTTCTCACAAGGGAGCCCACAGCACTTGGAGCCCAGCAAGGTGAGGTAGGAAGATGCTAGGGGAGCATCCGCGTGCTCCTGTGTTTCTACAATTCCTGGTCTGTGGCAGGAGAGCGTCTTAGATCTTTTCAGGCTGCTATAACAAAAATACCACAGACTGTGTGGCTTATAGACAACAGAAATTTATTGCTCCAGTTCTGGGAGCTGGGAATCCAAGATCAAGGCACTGGCAGATTTGGTGTCTGATGAGGGCCCTCTTCCTTTTTCACAGGTGGCTGTCTTCTCTCTGTGTCCGCACATGGCAGAGGGAGTGAGGGAGTTCTCTAAGACTCTTTTTATAAGGGTGCTAATCCCATTCATGAGAGCTCCATCCCTATGACCCAATAACCTCCCAAAGGCTCAACCTCCAAAAACCATCACATTGGAGTTTAGGATTTCAACATAACAATTTTAGGAGGCACAAATATTCAGCCTATAGCAGGGAAAACATGACAACACAGTGGATCTTTTCATCCATGGCCTCCAAAATATCTAATTCTAGGTTTACTATTTTCCAGATTTGTTTTCATCTGGAATCTGCTCAGGTTCCTAAAGAATATATGCAAATGATACTTGGATATGTGGTGGAGACCTCCAGATCTCTTTTCTTCCTGGTGTGCTGATAGGAAACAGGCACTCCTAAATGTCTGCCGGATGCCGTGTGAGCGGGGAAACCTCTCCACACCGAAACCTGGTGGTCATGGGTTTCACCTGCTGCTTTCTATATGAAAATGTTTAGTGTTACTGCTCCAGAACTCCTCTCTTGATAAGGAGCCATGGCCATACTGAAGCCAGTCTGTTCTGGAAACCTTAGGACACTTAACTGGCCCCATGATGTCCTTGCCCCAGTGTAGGGATGGGGAAAATGACGACACTGACATTGCTCAAGGGTATAATGGGTCACACTTTTTTCCATATGACTAACTCTTTTCAGTGCCATCACAATTCAGCTACCTGTGGCAAACAGTACAACCCATGATCCGGAAGAAATACTTAGCACCATTATCAAAAGGGGCAAAAGGGAAAAACGGTTGATGTTTCTCTTTTGTACCTTGTAGATTCTTATCAGCTTTCAATAAATTGCACCTGCTGGTGAGCACTGTTTAAAGTCTCTAGATGTACTGTGTCACTCTTGACATCTTGGCATCTAATACATCACTTACATCCATGTGTGTACTCCCCATGGCCCGCTAGCCCCACATCCAATTTAGAGAAACCACAGGAAAACAATTTCCTTAGCCAATGGGAGGAAGTAAAGCATGCCATCTACAAACAACTAACACAAAATGAACCTATAAAAATTCAGTAAGATAAAAAGGAATTTATTCCATCATAAAGGTCCTTACCAGGTAGGCGACATGGACAATGTTTTGTGGACCTGATTTCCAGAAATTCTAGTCAGGGAAAAATCCCATACAAAAAGCTTCCTCTGCTCCCTGACCAGGGAGCAGGACTCCTTGATAAAAGAATCTTGTTGCTCTAGTTAGAAAAAAGAAAAGCAATGCTACAGTCTAGTCCTGCTATCTTATAGTAATTTCCTCTTCAGCTACTCTTATCTATCTACCCTTCGAACATCTCAGACCCCCCAAAAAAACTCATCAGAAGTCCCAAGTTTCCACAAACAATTCATAGGAATGTCCCTGGTCTAAGATGAGCAAAGACATGGAGAGAGTGTGTGTGTGGTACCACCTCCCTCCTTCCAAATGTGCGTTTAGGGTGCCACTCTCTAAGACGTGCTGTCTCTAAACAAACAAGCAACTGTAAATTTTAGTCACAGGACCATTTTCTTCTTGGCCATTTTGTGGAAATTCTACTAAAACAACAGCACCAAAATGTTCTGCCAATTCTTTTACAAAAGGGATTTTTATTTACACCCCTCTGAAGTTAAAGTTTCAGTGATATAGGCCCCAAGGTTGATGTTATAGGAACAGCAGGAAAGACTTGGAAACCAGAAGAGACGGAAAGAAAATGATAGCAATGGCAGAGACCATGAGGCGGAATTCAGCCCCTCTTCTTAAAGCTTAATATCTGCTTCTTCCGTCCCTCCTGGGGCCCTCATTCTCCAGGAATGAAGAGGCAGGCAAGCCTCAAGTGCTGGGATGGGAAATGAGTGACCCAAAGGCAGAACCATAGTCAGAATGTGAGTCAGGTATTGCATGAGGAAAGGAAACAACGCTTACTAATCGTAAGTAGACATGTCATCACAGTGTGGGGGATGAAAACTGGAAACAGGAATACTGCAGTGCGATAAACTGTGACCTAACACTGGAAAAGCCAAGTGAACTTTCAAATACAGAATCCCCACCTGCCTAAATGGACATTAATTTTGAGTGGTTCTTAGTCTCTGCCTTTGGTCAGACTGCTGGCAGCAGACACAGAGTAACATGCTTTGTCTCCCTTGCCCTGAAGCTTCTCCCTACCCAATATAGGCTAAAGGTGAAAGGATTTGTTTTGTTTTGTTTTTCATACAAAAGGCCTGGACTCCATGAAAGCTTTGTAACTGCCAAGTCCTGCGGCCTAGGTTGGGGGACTTAACATCTGAGCCTCAGTTTTCTCAACTACAAAATGGGCATGATAACAGCCACTTTCTCCCATTAATGAAATAATAATATGGAAAGTGTTCACAACCCAGTGTCTTGCCTATCATGAGTAATTAATAAACATTAGTTTCTTTCTTCCTTCTCCTACTTACCAAGACCAAGCTCTGCTCTGAGTCGCCAACATGCCAAGTAGTTTAGTTCTCCAATTTTAAGGAGCTTCTTTCCTGAGGGACAATTGATAGAAAAAGCACTGAGCTTTTGGGAGCCCCACAAACAAGGGTCCAAGCCACTGGTTTTGCAATCATTTTTAAAGCACCTTAACCCTTGATTAAAAGGAAGCTCAGGTGAAATGCACACAAGTCTCAATTGAAACCCGGCTTTCTGCCTTTCTGCTCATCTGCACAGCAGCACCCCATCCAAAAAAAAATCCCTATTCAGAGTTCAAAGAGCTTGGACTTGATGATTTCCACTTGTCAATGGTAGTCTATTAATACCATTTGCCCATTTTTTATGTGTCTTAGTTTTTGTAGCAAGTCTTTCTCTAACAGCAACTACGGTCAGTCCCCAGATTACGAGTTAGGTCAGGTTTGTATGTAACTCAGATCCCTGATGAACAGCATATGTACAGTAATATAATAAATAATAACAACAATACTATAATGGCTCCTATGTGGTAATAATAATACAGTGTAATACCGTAATAATAATAATACCCCTGTACTATTATAATAAGTTACAGAAACTATTGTGCTCTTTAATTCCTAGGCTAATAGGAATGTTACACTTGTTTTGATCTTCTAACCAAATCAATAATAACCTTTCCATTTCAGTAATTAGTCCACTACACTGCTTACTAACAATTGATGCTTTCATTGGAGCGCCACTTTTCACCTGTTCCATTATTCTCACTTTATCCTTTATGATGGTTCCAATAGTTGAGCGACTGAAGCCTGATGCTTTCCCAGTGAATGATGGTGTCTGGCCTTTCTCCAAATGCCTAATTATTTCTACTTTTGTTTTCACTGTAATCACCTTTCCCTTCACTGCAGGCTCACCTGGACTTGCAGTGGACTTTCGTTTTGGAGGCATGATCGTAAGGGTAAACAAAGACTCACAAAATTGAATAAAAAAATTAAGACAAAAGCAATGCTGTGTGTAAGCAACCACATAAACAATGAGACTAGCCATTTCAAGAACCACCACACCATGCAGGTTTGTTTCCATGTGCAGAAGAAACTAGCTGCCGAATTATTGATTTAATTGTTTAATTATAAATTATCCTTATGGAGAGCCTTCGGAGGCCGTTCACAAGCACAGAACACTGTAAGTTGGGTCATCCATAACTTGGGCACTGCCCGTATAATTTTAATTAGCCTTCAACCCTTAGACAAAACTCAGAAACACCTGATACAATGTCTAAAATTCTACCATTAGAAATTCACTCTTTTGAATCTTGGAGGCTTTTTAGTTTTACAAGAGTCATCCTAAATTGTAAACTCCCTGAAAGAGCTGATACCATTTCTGTTTTAATCACAGGTGTTTGGGCCAGTCTGTAAGGACAAGGCTCAGTCTGCCCAAATGACAGATGCTCAAGAGAGAAGCAGCAGCCAAGAGTACATAGCAAGAGTAGACAGAAAGCTAGAGCTGGAAGACTCCCTAGCCTCTCAATAAGCTCTCTTCTCTAACTCTTAGACTTTTCTATCATTCTCTAAAGAGATATCAAATACATGTCATTTGATTTATAAAACAAAGCCTATTCCAAAACTTATATTGTCTTATTATTGAAGGCAAAAGATGGATGCATTTTAGATGTTATTTCAAAACTAAAGAGGGTGTTTACTATTTATTGCCTCCATGCTGTTAAAGTATGTTTTTAAGCACCATTTCTTATTCTGGAATTTGTTACATATGAACTATATGCAAATAAACAACTCAATTTCATACCTTGAAGACATAAATTCAAAAGAGTGAACAAGAACTCACCATGGGAATAGTCCATAAAGGAATTTATGGCAAGCCTATAGCATTGAGGAAGGGTCATCTCTCTTCCATATCATGTGAAATGAAAAAAATGGTCCATGAAGACAAGAGTGGACTTCACAGTAATTTCTTAGTCATTTAATGTACATATAATGTACAGATGCATGGGTTTGTTTTGTTTTTCCCCAAAGCTTCTCTCTTTTGCCCCCTCTTGATAAAAACATTTACTAGTTATTATGCAATCTGGGTTTGGGGGATAATGAGTGGGATAAAAGTTGTACCCCACCTTCTCCTTGCAAACAATCTTAACCTAGCATTCTGAAACTTGGATTGTAAAAATACAGTCAATTCTATTATAACATGACATAGCACTCCTGAAAATTACCATGCTATGAAAAAATGTACAATAAAAATCATAGGAGAAAACAGAGTTGGAGGTACAACAATCAAAAATTTTGTCAGTAACATACAAACAAAAGATAGGAACCAAATAAAAATGGTAGCAGTTTCACACATGTTAAATAATTAAGAAACACATAAATATTGCAATAAATATGACTCTTTAACTTGAGAGAGACCTAAAGTTTGCCTGTGTGCATGGGTGTAGGAAGGCTGCAGCTTGTGAGTTACTGGGAAACAGTAGAAAGAGGGTTATCTGAAATTGGACAGAGTGTCAAAAGGCCAGGTGTGGATGGTTGTGGCTCATAACACAGGTGCAGAACCAGCAAGCTGGTAGATATGCAAGCGTCCATTTGGTATATTCTTCCACAGCTCAGTTCTGCAGAGTGCAGCTTCTGCATTCACCTAGTGTATTTTGGGCATATGCAAATGCAAAATTTACCTTGTGCTCAAATCAGCTCCTAATATTTCAATTGTATGGAAACAAATTTGTGTTTTCAAAACAAGCATTATAGTAGAACTTAACTGCATCTAGAATTCTCAGGGTCTTACTTCTCACCGCCACCCTCCATTCCACTTGTAGAATAAATTTTCCTAAATACAAATCTCAGCTTTTGTTCAAGATCACTCAGAAGAAGCAGACTGTTCAAATGAATGTTTCAGATGATAAATTAGGCAGGATTTTAAAGCACAGAGAGATTGGAGTTTGTTTGGGGCTCTATCAAAGTTTCCCTGCTGAAGCATAATTGAATCTGATATTGAGGAACCAGAAGAGTTTGGAGAGAAGGCTCGGGGTGGACAAGAAGTGGAAGTGTATGAGCCAAGGAATAACCCAGACCTGGGGCCAGGCTCTGTACCTCCAGGAAAGACTTGTGTTTCTAACACGGGTCAAGGCACCACTGGCTGCCCTTAATGCTGACTTGAAGAATTTAGGAACGTTTCTTAGATGTCCCTGTCTACCCTTTTAACTTGTTGAAATGCCATCCATGAATTCACCAAAACCTTCCTTTTAAACCTCTTGCTATCGTAAGGGACACTGTCATGCAAGAGCTGGGCAAGAGCCAGGAACATAGTCATTGGGACATTCCCTCCTCACATATTGAATTGAGCAATCACTGCTTGCAATGCCACCTAAGTGGAAAAAGAAGGCTCAAAGCACATTCTCACTAATCTGGCAACCTCACTGCAAGTCTCTCTGCAGCTCACAGTCATCCTATTAAATAAATTACAGAGTGTTTATATTCTGTGATTGACAATAGCTCTTCCCTTACCAATGTTTCTCAACTATTGGTATTTGACGAGGTGTGACTCTTTATAGTGCAGGACTGTCCTGGGCATTGCAGAAGAATTAGCATCCCTGGCTAGCACTTACCAAATGCCAACAGTGCACCCCAATCACTGCAAACATCCGAAATGCCCCCCCTCCTTCACATGTCCAAACACTCCTGGAAGGGGCAGGGGGTACCTGGATGAGAGCCACTGCCTCTGGGCTCATACTTCCTTCTCTCTGCAGACACAGGCCTGCTCACTTTCTCAGACACTCAAGGCAGTTTTCATTCATATACCGTGGAGAAAACACAACTTTGTAGGTAGAGCAGGAGAAGATACCACAGCAGGGAAAAGAGGAGAAACACAGGAAAACTACATGGGCTCCTCATTCTTACTACACATGAGACTCTGATATCATTTAGGACTGAGACCTGTCCCTGGCCAGGATGCTGATTTGAGATTAGAATCTGGTTGTCCTCACATTGATTCCTCTCGTATTCATTTTGCTATTGCTCACTGCTGTTTCTTGGTGCTTAGAAAAGAACTCTTTTTCACTAGTAGCCGAATTCCTTCTTCCATGTTCTGGGGAAACATGAGTTTGTCATTATGCTGTTGACCAGCTTTCTATCTTCAGAGTGTATGGGAGTATTATACTTCCAGCCCATGTCTGGTTCTTCAAGGCTGCATGACTAGTTCTGGCCAATAAATTGTGAGCATTTGATGGCCAGTGCAAGAGATTCACTCTCTCTTCCCTCTGACATAACAACTGGCAGCATTCAAGATGGTGGCTGCTCTGTTGGCGAGGGTCTGAAAGTCAGGAGATGTTGGAGCAAAAGCCACAGTTGACTTGAAGTAGACAAATAGCCTGAGCAAGAAAAAGCACTTTGTTGTAATAAACCACTAAGACCTGGGAGTTTTTTTTCACTGCAATGTGACGTGTGCTATCCTGACTAATGGTTATCTCCTTCCTACTAACATGTGCTCTTGAGTCAGTTCTCAGACATTTTGGTGAAATAAAAGAACTGCTCAGATCCATCCCCTGCACAAACACACACACACACACACACACACACATGCACACACACGCACACACACGCAGAGCACAGGACCCCGATTCCTTGCTAACTAATGCCTCCTCTGCACATCCTTTTTACAATTTTTAAATTTGGACCATTTCACCTCTCGCAGTTGTTCCTCCTCCTCGTGAAGTATCAGTCATTTTGGAGAGTAGAACTGGCTTCAGGATATTCAGTTACTTCTTTCTTTTTGTTTCTCTGCCAGTTCTGTGATGATAGGGAATGTGCCTCATTCAACTCTGCCTACAACAGAGCCTGGAATAGAGAAAGCAATACACAAATATTGATTAAAAACTTACCCTCGTAATCTAGTGCCATGAACAAAAGAGGGAAAGAAATTATTTAGGAAAACTATTTTTTCCTCCAAAAATACCAGAAAGAATAAGGAGTCAGAAAACACAAGGCTAAAGTATAAATATAATACATGTGAAAAAGTTTGGAAAGTTAGAGGGGGTTATAAACATATAATCAATTATTACCACAATGTAGAAGTTTTTCTTTTCCTTACAACCAGAAACACTTCTCATTAATTACACCATGCTCCGTAAGTTATACTTTATGAGCTATCAAATAAAAGACTTTTTGTCTTGTTTGGATCTATGATCAACAAAAATTTCAGCTCCTAGTTAATATCTGATGAATCCCAGGATGACTCCAGAGAGGGCCCGCTCAATAATCCAATAGCTCATTTCACTCTCATCCTACTCAGCTATCCCAGACATCCATTGCCGCCAAGGTGAAATACGATATTGATCTTGCACTGCATTGTTCAATCTCCATGAATCTTTGGGGGTCATTTGCTGGCTGATAGATTAACACAAGTGTGATAATCACTTTGGAAGTAAACTGTCAAGTGCATGCACAACCCTAACTGCTGTACTGAGCACCCAAGGAAACTGGTTTTTCCCTAAGGGATATGCCACATAATCACACTTAATAAAACCCAAAGCTATGCTGGAGAAGCAGATGTCATTGCCAAAACATGCTATTGTTTGTGTTCTCTGGGATGGAGGTCTTTCTACCCCAGCCTCTCAATTTAAGATGTCTTGTTTCTTTCAACTTTCTGAGGATACCCTAAACCATAACAAGAGTTTAACCTCAGACTAAAATAATAGTAACAGTAAACAAACAAACAAAAAGGACAATTGTGCCAGATACAATGTTAAAACTTTTTATATGCATTACCTTGGAAAGGTGATGCAGTGGTTGAGAGTATGGACTAGATTAGCATGGACAGCTAATCTGTCTGACTTCAAATCCCAACTTAAAACTCATTAGCTGAGCAAGTTACTTAACCTATTTGTACCTGTTTCTTTGGGTATGAAATTATCTTACACATAGATTATGAGTTAATTTATGGGAAATATTTAAAATAGTGTCTGCCATACAAGTACTCTTCAAGCATAGTTTTATTTTTCGTTGGAGAGAAGGAAACAGACATTGAGATGCCTCTGAGTACACCTATGTGTATTTGTATATAGTTACATGCACTCAATGAGATACATATGATCACTAAATCAATCTCACAGAAAAGAACCTGGGAGTTAGCAGGGTAACAAGAACAGTGAGTAAGTGGTAAAGCCAGCAATCAACCCCAGAACTTTTTTACCCTAAATGACATATTCTTAAATAGTGGGGTTATTGTCAACAGATATTTATTAGTCAAGAAATATTTATTGAATACCTCCTATGTGCCAGGCACTCTGTTAGGCAGTGAACCATGGAACTCTTTTACTCTCAGAAGAGCTGAGGAAAATGATGGAAGAAAAAATCCACAATGTGTTTTTTGTGTTCTTTTAATGATACTCCAACCACTAAAGTTATACCGTTGTGCCCTCTGCCCTCACTCTTGTGCCTCACTCAAGTAGATTCTCCCTGGGCAGGATTCTAGAAATCTTTTCATATTCTCATCCCTATTCATCCCAATATTCCGAGGGCTCTCTCCTTTGTTAAGCGACAACAAGCTGTTCTGGTTAACTCAGATGGCAATTATTTCCCCTCATGGAGGAAAATAGATTGCAAATCACTAAACACCCCATAGGCAATTTCAAACTAAGGCTGTATGATGAGAAGGCATGATAGATTCCTAAACTGGATCACAAATTAGACTAAAGAGACTCTTCCAAATCTAAGATAATGCAATTTGGTATGTTAAGATCAGCATTCTTGATTATTAGATCAGTTCTAATGGTAGGATTTCTTGTACTATGGTCACACTGGTTGGTAAGATAATTGAATCTAGGGGTTACCAAAACGTTCCTTCATCAACCGTAACAGTTGGCCAGCCAACTCAATACTTCATGTAGTGATCCATTTGAACTTGACAATGTCAGGATACTTAATGGTGCTATATGTTATCCTGGTAACAAAAGAAGGGAAATTCTCTGTGATGTGTGTGATCCCACTTCCAACTCCTGGACCATAAAATCAGAAAATCAGTCTGATGAGTGGAAGACAGGAATGCAGTTCACACAGTCAAATCAGCCAGGTTTAACTAAGTAACTTTGTTCTTTCCCTCCAAATGGCCCAATTGCCCAAACTTTGTTCAAGCTAAATAATGCTCTACATTTTTTCAAATCGATCTCCCAGCTCTTCTAAGCATGACTTTACCTCTTCCTTTCCTTCCATAAGCGAGCTGTTAGGACAAAGTTTGGCTTTGCTGTCTCGCTTCCTTGCCTCCCATTCACTCTTCGCTCTTCAGCAGATGACAAGACCATTCTCCCTTTCTCATCTCAAGGCCACTGTGTGAGTCCAATTTGTATTTTTGAACTGGCGCTCTGATATCCTATGTAAATCATATTCACATCCTCTATTTGAGCTCTTTCGAAAACCCAGCCTATTTGTGTATGGACCTGACACTAAATCTGCTCCTGTCAGTCCTTTCAGGACAAATGGACACTAAGATACTATTTTTCAAGTTTCTGTCATCGAGTTTGGCTATAAATGGAAGCAGAAAAACAGAGTATTAGCTGGAGAGTAAGGTGGAGACTATAACTTTTTAAAAAAGAAAAGCAAGATATTTTAGTAACTTTGCTGTTGGAAATGATCCAATATAAAGTGAAAAAATTAATAATGCTGGGGTAAGGAGTACTTACAGGAGCAAATTTCTTACATGGGCAAGAATTCACCAAAAGCAATCAGTGAAAAAGGTAATTTAATCTTTGCCCATAAAAATGATCTTAACCTGAAAACTTCTGATATCTTGTGTAATCTTTTAAATTTTCACCAAAACAATCCTTAATTTTTATCGTATTTCTTTCGATCTGTTTGAACACAAAACCATTCAACCAACTTGCCCTTTGAGTTTTCATATAATGATTACTTTCCAATTAAGAAGGGCAAAAGTCTCTCTAGATTCCCAAACACTGACTCATAACCAGAGTGAGGCAAAGCTCTGAGGCTTCAAATTCACTGCCATTGTCTATGAATTCAGACACAAAATTTATCAGTATCCCTCCCGCTCCTAGGAGAAATTAGATCAATGACTCTTACCCTTTATCTCTGTCATAATGCATAGCATATGTTTTCGAACATGAGAATTCTTGGACATGACCCTAGTCTTGAGGAACCAGAATTTTCTGGGGAGAGTAGATACAGGGCAAGATCTAGGAGTCTGTATTTTGTTTTGCAAGCTCCCCAGCTTTTCTTATGTGCACTGAAACCCAAATCCTGAAATAGAGAAGCACATATGATGATTTTCATTTTCATTCTTGCTTTCATTCATGTGCGCCAGGCTGTGTTCAGCATCGAGCACACAAGGTTAGAACATGATGATCCCTGTTCTCAAAGAGTTCCTAACACAAAGGGAGCTGAATGAGAGTTAATCAAGGACAACTCAACCAGGTGAAGCCTTATGACCAAGGTCTGAGCATGCTGAGAAGCGACAACCAAACCTGACTCAGGTACGTGCAGGCACAATACCCATAAGGCCAGACTTACTCTTAAGATGAGTTCTAAAGGATGAGAAATAGCGAAGACATGTCATGCAGAAATATAAACAGAAATATTTCCAGTTCTTAAATAAAAAGATTTTACTTGCAATTCTTCATTTAATTGTGCAATGTTTTTGTGAGTTCTTATCTTCAAAATCTTTAGCCAAGAAATTGCTTTGGTATCATTTCACCAGTCAGAAGTGGTAGCTGAAGGTCAATTCCATTCTAAGTGATGGGAGACATCAAAAGGGCACATTTCTTGTCCTTAGGCATAGAAAAGAAGGATACAAAAAGGAGGGGAAAATTTTATCTCAGCCTTAAAGAGGGTAAAGGAGCTTTCAGGTGGAGCTTAAAAAGCAAGATAGAGAGGAGAACAGATAGACAAAATTTAAATCTCAAGTGGAAACATCCTACTCTGCCCATGCAGATGGGAAGATATAAATTAAACCATACAGAAAAGAAAATGTTTCTATAAGTTTGAAAAATTAAAGGTGACAATAAAGGCAAACTCCTCTGTAAATTCCATATGAACATATCCCGGGGGTCCCTGGGTGTCCTGACCAGTGAGGCCTGAGTTTCCCAGTGGATTTCATTACACATGCATTGTACGTGTGCTACATATCTCCAAGTCCATCTTGATCTTTCCAGGGTAGACTTGACTTTGTGCTAAGTCCATAAAAACTGATTATAATAAACTTTATTATAAAGAAGGCTTTTTTGCCAACAGAACTGTTTTTGCCGGTCAATGTTAGCTAACTGTAGACATGAAACTTTGCTATATCTAGTTACAAATAATTCCTCTCTAATAAACATGAGTTATGTGTTAATAGAAGCCTGTCTTATAGGTTAATGGCAGTGAAGCCCTGCCCTCCTCTGCATTTGTTAGAACACTTTTCTGAAGCTGTATCTGCAATTCTGGTTTCCCATTTTGACAGCAACTGGAAAACTACCACAGTTTGGTCACTGTTAAAACCAAAATACATGACAAACTGTTAAAGGTCACTTTGGGAAACAGATGGCATGCTCAGAAAGAATGACTCAGGAGAGTTTAAAGAAGGGCAGGGCCGAGGAAACAAGAAGGGAGGTGAAACACCCCCAGGGCTATACCCCTAGACCTGAAGGGCAGGGAGGAAGAGGTAACCAGAATCTTGCACGTCCAGTAGCTGAAGAAACCCAGCCACACCCACCTGTGCCATACCATGGCATGGAGGGTAGGGGATGGGAGGAATAAAAGCTTGCTCACTGATATGCAGCTCCAGACAGCACCTCCCACTGGCCAAACCAGAAACCAAAGAACAAGCAAACTTACTGACGACAGTCCATGTCAGTTCCTGGGACCTAAAGCAGGTTGGAGAACGCAAGACTTGGGTTTGAGGAGCCAGCAGAAAATATCCAGCACAGAATTAGGAGCTGACTGTTTGCTGGACATAAAAGCTGTCTTTTGGTATCTGAAGTCTACATGTTCATATCACAAATTTATTCAGTCATAAGTCCCTAATTGTCCCTCTTTGACAAGCTTCTAAAATCTCACACAGTCTTCTAACAGCTGGCAGTACCTTAGTTTAAAATCTTCCAGTAGAAGTTTCCATAGCTTAGATAAAGAGTTTTGACCTCCTCGCTCATCATAACCCCATCTACATTTCTGATTTTATTTCTCACTACTTCTCTGCCATACCCAGAGGTTTTGGTACATTGTATTTTGACTGTTCCCTAAGTAATGGCTTTACTCATAGTGGACTTTAACCACTTGAAATTCAGTTCCACATTTCAGGTTCGTTTCAAATTCTGCTCCATGAAGCCTGCCTGATTGTCTAATCTAGTTGTGATCTATCCCTCCTCTATACATAGACCTGCCCTTTAATATCTTGAAAATTTTACCTCGAAAGCATCGTTGCTTTAACTCTATATTCAATTCTAAACTACTCAAATGTGTAAAGAGCATCCCTCACCCTTGTGCCCCTGTTCCTAGCCTGACATCTTTTACATCAAAGGTAACCATGAAAACCTCAGTGAATTGCATTCAAATTAATTAATTACGGATTTAAATAAGCTTCTTTATCTTTCTCCAAAGAGAAAAAAATCAAAATATTTAACGTTACAGGGAGTAATAATTCAACTGAACATAAGATTTTGTAAGACCTTACCACTGGAAGGGTTGCCTTCAGCATCTGCTGAATGGGCATATGATTTCAGACCACATCTTTATAGAACAAAATTAGGCTGTATTAAAACCAAGAATCAGCCAACCAGTAGTATCAGTTATCATGGCAATTGTTGTATAACCTAGAAGTTCCCATTAAGTTTGGGCAGACACATATATTAGTGGGTTGGAATCAGTTCAAGGGCACATGTCAGGTTTACCCAACCATTATTCCTTTGCTGGGAAAATTCCTATTCATAAAAAGGGGCAAGAAACCTTCACAGAACCAGGACCTGTCTCCAAGTGCCAGGATTTATTATCAGACACTGTCCCACTAGATCATCTGTGATTCTTGGCAGGCAAGTAGATACTCAAGTCTTTTCAATTACAACGACCAAAGAAAACTTTTTTGTAAGATTTAATAAGCACACCAGCTTCTTTAATGGTTTTTTATATGTGCTCAGGCAGCTCACATACTGCCATCACAGCATTAAATCCCAGATTCTTTTGAATATATTTCATGCTTGTTTTAATGACCTCATTAGACAAATCTATTTTTTGGCAAAGCAGGGATAAAAAAAAAAAGTTTAATCTCACAGTGATTTGTGATATCCAATGACCAGACATTACAGAATACGTGCTTTTAGAATTGTCAACCTATTACAATAATGAAAGAAGGGGTGCAGAAAGAAGAAAAGCAAGATATTTACCTTATACTTGAGGAGTCTATAATCTAGTTATACAGACAATGTAAACCAAGAATATTTAGTGAATGATGCATAACAGCTCGTGACCAAGAAGCACCATGATATGGCAGTGGGGGTCAGGGGTGACGGTTTAGAGGTAAAAGAATAAGCTCTGCCTTTTACTTGCTGTGCAACTTCAGAACAGTTACCCAATCTCTCTGAGTTTCAGAGTCCTCTTCTGGAAAAAATATCTGTCTTACAAGGACATTTTGAGGATATAATAGGGAAATTATGTGAAAGACATGTTAATAAAATGTAAATAAAATGTAAATCTCTGTATGCGTTCATTGACACCATGGGAATTTACTGGAAGCCCACTGGAAGCCAAATACCATCTCCAGCACAATTGGGGATACAAAGATTAAAAAGCTACAATCCTTTCCCTGAAAAAGGTCAACTAAGCATAGTCCCGTAGGCTTTCTTCAGAAGGCATCGAGAACCACAAGAGGTGGAGTAATTAGAGAAATCAAGGAAGGGGCGTGGGACCTGAAGGTTCTGGGCTGTAGAGAATGGATGCTCCTCGACTTATGATGGGGTTATGCCTCAATAAACCATCGTAAGCTGAAAATATACTAAGTTGAAAATGCATTCAATACACCTAACCTACCAAATATCATAGCTCAGCCTAGCCTACCTTAAACATGCTCATAACACTTGCCTTAGCCTACAGTTGGGCAAAATCATCTAATATGAAGCCTATTTTCTAATAAAGTGCTGAGTATCTCATGTAATTTATTGAATACTATACTGAAAGTAAAAAAAAAACAAAAACCAGAGCGGTTGTATGAGTACTCAAGGTATGTTTTCTACAGAATAGGTATCATTGTCACACCATCGTAAAGTTGAAAATCATAAGTTGAACCATCCTAAGTCAGAGACTGTCTGTATAGATAGTCGGGGAGAAACAGCAGATTTTTTCAAGCAAAAGGCAGTATCTCCTAGAGATGGACAAATCTAGCATTTTTTGAATGCAGGTCCTGCCTGAAAGAAAGAAAATAAATTGTGTCTACTTCAAGAGCCAGGATTACTGAGCTCAAGTAATGCAAAGTGAAATAATTGAACAATTGTTCAGTTAAATCAATAGTTACACTTTACGGTAAATGCATATTGAGTAGAATCTGCTGACTGTGCTCAGATTTGGGGAGGTCCCTGCTTTTTAAGAGAAAAGGAGTTAATCTCAGAAATGTAACTGGATATTAAGAAGTTAGTCAAAAAGGGAGATTTAGAGGACATCTGTGGCTCAGTGCACCTGAGCTGGCAGAAGGACTTCATCCCAACTGTCATTTCCCATCAGCAGGGAGTGGCTGCCTGGAGCACCCCTCAGGAAGAATACCCAGGCTTTGTCTGAGCTCTGTGGGGCAGCCTGTCGAGATGAAATATTGATGGTAGCCTTGGGCACTGGATGGCCGAGGAGCCCGCGAGCCTTCTCTTTTCCCATCCTGTGCACACCTGCCCCAGCACCCTCCCGAGTCCTGAACAGGGAGAAGTGAAGCTCGGAATAATGGCCCTGAGGGCTTTCACAGTCAGCTTCACAAGATTAGATTCAATAAAGCAGGAAAGCCCTCATATCATCATCATATTCACTGAAACAAAAAGGTTTTCAGCTTAGCTTTTAGCAAAGCGAACTGCTTTCATTAGAACCTCCTAGCAGTAGAGGCTTGACGTTTACACAGATGACTGTCTGAGGACACAGATGAAGGATACAGTTCCCGACCTTGAATAGCTCCCAGTCTCCTGGGACAGTCTGGAAACAAATAACAGAATAAACACATTTTTCAAAGGGTTCCATTGTCTTACTCTGCTTAGGTTAATTTGAAGGAACAGAAAGTATTATAAACACCAAACTCATTAACTTATCTCCAGACTGGATCTACAGGCAAACATGTTTTCTAATGGGTCCTGAAGCAGTGGAGGGCTAATCAGCAGGATCCCCTGCAATTGTTATCATTCCAATGCTTAATCTCTTGTCAGTGAGAGGTCCTCTCTTACTCTCCTGCCAGACCGTCTTCAAATTTCTGAATACCCTCAGATACAGACAGAGTGAGATCAAGTAACTCACCACCCATGCATGAACTCCTCAGTCATAAAATCTCTATGAACATTCACCATGAGAGAAGCAGCAGGGTATATAGAAACAGAGGAGAGACCGGTTTAAAAGAGCAGTGTTTCTAAATATGTACCCTTTCCCACTTCATAATCATGGAGGCACAATCCCTAGGGTCCCAAAAAAACCTACACTGTGGCAGGTGTGTTTTCGGATTCAGGATGATCGATACTGCTGTGTGGATCTGGGGCTGTGCAAGAAGACATGAGACAGGCAGGAGATGAGGGCAGGTGGACAGACAGATAAGGAGCTGACCCAGTGGCACTGGCAGCAGTTGTCTAGCTGCTCTCCCCAGTGGCCCAAAGCTGCCTGTGACTGGGTAATGGGCAGCAGGAGAAGACTAGCCACAGCTGCCACTTGGTATTCTCAGGCCCAATAGCGACTGCAGCATCTGGGCCTCTGGCTAAGGCTGCAAGGGGGGCTTACTGCAGGAAATGCTTGTCTCATGCAGAAAGTGGAGAAGGATCCTGCTGGCATTGCCTGGAGCACAGTCCTCAAAGGATCCCCTAGTCCTCTATCAGGAATAAATGAAACATCACATGTGTAAGAGCTGGAAAAGTGTCCTGCCTTTCAGAAGGTAGAGAAAAGGCAAGATGTCTGAGAGAAAAAAAAAAAAAAACCCCACTGCCTAATTGATACCGTGAATAGCAAAAAAAATAAATGTGAGATACTGCCACTTATTATTGGATACCTACTATATGCTGAGCATTTTACTAGAAACTTTACGTGTGTTATGTTCCCTGTTTGCATGAGGGATTAACCCCACTTTGTCCAGGCAGACATAGAAGGTGAGAGAAGTTAAGTCACTTGGGCAACTAATACAGTCAAGGATTGACTCAGGATCAAATCCAACATAAATGACACCAAGTATCTCCTATCCTTGCTGAGGTTAAACGGAGCATGCAGTGGGGGAGGAACACTCTGCCTCACATGATGGTAGTTGGAAGGGCAAGAAGGCCAAAGGCTTTATGAAATCTCTTTTATAAGGTCCTAAATCCCATCCATGAGTGGAGGAGCCCTCATGACCTAATCACCCTTTAAAAGCCCTCTTAATACCATCATATTGGCCATTAAGTATCCACACCTGAATTTTGGAGGGGACACATTCAAAGCACTGCGTTCATTTTCTTGTTGATCTACTCCTTAGTTGTTCTATCAGTTATTGAAAGTGGCCTATTGAAGCCTGCAAGTATTAATATTATTGTTGAAATATCAATTTCTCCTCTCAATTCTGTCAGTTTTTGTTTCATGAAGTTTGGAGCTCTGTTGTTAGGTGCATATATGTTTATAATTATATCTACCTGATGGATTGAAATTTTTGTCATTATAAACTGTCCCTCTCTATCTCTAGTAACATTATTTTTATTTTAAAGATGCTTTTGTTTGATACTAGTATAGCCACTCTAGCTTTCTTATGATTACTGCTTACGTGATATAGTTTCCCCATCCTTTTGCTTTCAATCTATTTGTATATTTGAATCTAAAGTGTTTCTCCTTAGTTGGATTATGTCATTTTTCCAGTGTTATATATCCACACTTTTATTGTATTGTTTAATTTATACACGTTTTTTATTATTATTGATATAGTTGGATTCATATCTGCCATTTTACTTTCGTTTTCTGTTTATCATGTCTTTTTTGTTCCTCTATTTCTCCTTCACTAACTTCTTTTTCATTAAGTGGATATTTTCTAGTGGAACATTTTAATTCCTTGAATAATTTTTTCACTGTGTTTTTTAGTCATTTTCATTGTGGTTGTTCCAAAGTTTATCATATACATTTTAACTTATGAGAATCCACTTCAGACTTATACTAATTTAATTCCAATGAGATATAGAAATACTATTCCTATACAGCTATATTTTCTCTTAACCCTTTTTGTGCTATTATTGTTATACATATTACATCTATATTCATTACAAGCCCCCAATGCATTGCTATAATTGTTATATAAACTTTTCTGTTAAAGGAGCTAAGAAAAGAAAGGGGAGGAATTATATATTTATAGAGTTTGTTATATTTACCTTTTCTTATTCTTTACCATTTCTCAAAAATTTATTATTTATCATTTCTCACTTTTTTCATTTGTTCCTATGGGTTTGAGCTACCATCTGGAGTCATCTCCTCACTCCTGTGTTCCTACTCACCCACTTTTTACTGTTATTGTCAAATATATTACATTTATATATATGTTATAGACTTAACAATATAATTACATGCACTGTTTCATACAATTACTTTTTAGAAAGCAATAGAAAAGTACGATTACTTTTTAGAAAGTAATAAAAAAGAAATATGCATTATACTGACTTGTATAACTATATAATTACCTTTACCTGTGTTTTTTTTATGTAGATTCAAATTTCCATCTGTATTTACTTGCTTAGACTTAAATTTTCCTTTATTATTTCTTGAAAGTTGGGTCTGCTAGCAACAAATTCTCTCAGTTTTTATTTATCTGAAATATCTTTATTATGTCTTCAAAGCAAAGATAACTTTGATAGATATAGAATTCTTGATTGACATTTTTTTCCCTCTTCCCTTTGAACATGCCATCCCACTGACTTTTGGCCTTCATTGTTTTGATGAGAAATGAGCTGTCAATCTTATTAGAGTTCCCTTGTACCTGACAAGTTATTTTTCTCTTGCTACTTTCAATATTTTCTTTCTGTCTTTAGCTTTCAGTATTTTTCTTTGATGTGTCTTAGTATGGATCTCTTTGCATTTATCCTACTTGTTCTTTGAGCTTCTTAGATGTGTAAATTAATGTTTTTCAGCAAATTTGGGACATTTTCATCAATTATTTTCTCCAACAGTTTTTCTGCCCCTTTCTCTTTTTCCCTTCCTTCAGATGCTCCTATTACATATATTTTTTTGCGTTTGATGTTGTCCCACATTTCTCCGAGGCTCTGTTCATTTTTCTTCATTCTGTTATCTCTCTGTTCTTTGCACAGGTCCATCCTTAAGTTCTCTGATTTTTCCTTTTGCCATTTGAATACTGTGGGGCCCTTCTAATAATTTTTTCATTTTAGTTATTATACTTTTCAAATTTATAGTTTTCATTTTGTTCTTTTTAAATATTTATCTCTTTATTGATATTCTCTATCTGTTAACACATTGTCTCTAAATCTTAGCATGGATTCCTTCAGTACTTTGAACATATTTAATTATATTTATCATTCATTTATAACTCTTTGGTTTGATCATATTGACAAAGTTTTGACTATTTTATTGGCTATTTCTAAGAAAATAATTTTATTTTGACTAAGCAGCTCTACTTCTTTTTTTTTTTTTTTTTTTTAAGACAGAGTCTCTCTGGGTCACCCCAGGTAGAGTGGCATCATCATAGTTCACTGCAACCTCAAACTCTTGGGCTCTAGTGATTCTCCTACCTCAGCCTCCCAAGTAGCTGGGACTACAGGCACATGCCAAGATGCCTGGATAATTTTTCTATTTTTTTAGTAGAGACAGGGTCTTGCTTTTGCTCAGGCTGGTCTTGAACTCCTGAGCTTAAGCAATCCTCCTGCCTCGGCCTCCCAGAGTGCTAGGATTACAGGTGTGAGCCACCATGCCCATCCATCTCTACTTTTTATTTTCTATTTTGTTAATTTTTGCATTCATCTATACTAATTTCTTTCAAAATATGACTATGTCATAATTTTCCCTCCACATTTTTGTTTCGTTTTGTTTTGGTTTTTTTGAGACAGAGTCTTGCTCTATTGCCTGGGCTAGAGTGCTGTGGCATCAGGCTAGCTCAGAGTAACCTCAAACTCCTGGGCTCAAGTGATCCTCCTGCCTTGGCCTCCCGAGTAGCTGGGACTACAGGCATGCGCCACCATGCCCAGCTAATTTTTTCTATATATTTTTAGTTGTCCAGCTAATTTCTTTCTATTTTTAGTAGAGACAGGGTCTCGCTCTTGCTCGGGCTGGTCTTGAACTCCTGACCTTGAGTGATCCTCCTGCCTCAGCCTCCCAGAGTGCTAAGATTACAGGTGTGAGCCACTACGCCCGGCCCACATTTTTATATTTATTTTTTTGTTCTGTTTAGCTTCCCAATTTGAAATCTTAGCTGAGGGATTTTCAATCTTTCTTGTATTATAATAAATAAAAACTATAAATATTTCTCTGAATAGTACTTTAGCTTGATTTCTCATGGCTTTTATAGAGAGAGTTGCATTCCCTTTTAATGTTAAGCAATTCATAAATGCCATCTTATTTTCCCTTACAATCGCATGATTGTCAGAAGATATTGGTGTGGTGTGTTTGTTTGTTTGTTTCTTTGAAGTGAATTGGCAGTGCTCTCTTTTATTTTAAATGTCAATGTATTTTAAATGATGATTCTAACCTTATAATTTCTGCTCTAGGGAATTTTTTGTGATTTTATTTGTAGACTTCCATATGGCTGTGTTTTGTAAAGTTGGGGTGCAGGCTGTGGAGGAGTTAATTTCACTAAAATTTACTTCTGGAGAGGAGTCACTTTGTGAGAGTGGAGTGGTTTCCCTGGAAAAATTTCTTAAAGTGTACCGTGGATATAAACATTTTCAGGTCTCAGAGCCTTTGCCATTCTCAGGTACATATCAAAACTGACTCTATTCGTAGCCTCTGTGTTGCTCCTTCCCATCTCTTATACCTTTTTTTATAATAGAGCATATAATTGATTTAAAAAAAAAAATATGCGTCCTGTTCTCACCTCCTCCAGAATAGGTCCATTGTTCCCATGGAGAGTGAAGTTTATGAAAGAAAGATAAAATCCTTACCAAAACATTAAACAAAATGGCTAGGCATATAGCAGCCCAATGACTTTGGATGGAAGATCTAGGGTTAAGAATAAATGGAAAATTCAATCTTGCATTGACCCATATGTCTAAGAGACAGGCTCACACCTCTTTCCACAAACAAGAGACTAAAGAGTAAAGAAGTATATAAGTTACTAAAGTAACACCTTGAGGCCATGTTTAAGTAGTTGGACAAAATTAAGTTTTCTTCAGAAACCAGCAATCTCTTAGGCAAAACTACCATTTACTTTAAAACGATTATGATTGTTATTTGTCAATTAAAAATAAAACTGAATGGCCAGATGTGGTGGCTCACACCTGTAATCCTAGCACTCTAGGAGGCCAAGGCAGGAGGTCAGGAGTTCAAGGTCAGGAGTTCGAGACCAGCCTGAGCAAGAGTGAGACCCTGTCTCTACTAAAAACAGAAAGAAATTAGCTGGACATCTAAAAATATATAGAAAAAATTAGCTGGGCATGGTGGCACATGCCTGTAGTCCCAGCTACTCGGGAGGCTGAGGCAGAAGGATTGCTTAAGCCCAGGAGATTGAGGTTGCTGTGAGCTAGGCTGACACCACAGCACTCTAGCCCAGGCAACAGAGTGAGACTCTGTATCCAAAACATAAAAACAAAAAATGAAACTGAAAAAAACGATTATGACTTAAGGAACACCACTGGAGACACCTGTGTTCAATGTAAAAAAAAAAAAAAAAAAAAAAA
>RJWJ010004045.1:0-79833 GCA_004363605.1 Indri indri | reverse complement strand
TGAAAAATTCCATAACCAGTGAGACTATATTTCAAGAAAGAAGGCAAAATAAAAACATTTTCAGGAAGGGAAAACTAACATAATTTATCACCAGCAGAACTGCCCTACAAGAAATACTAAAGGAAATTCTTCAAGCTGAAAAGAAATGATACCAGAAACAAACTCAGATAGTCAAAAGAAATGAAGAGCATTGTAAATAATAAATACGATAAAAGAATTTTTCTTCTCAGTTTATTTTTAATACTGTCTAAAGCAAACATGCTAACTTTTATTTGTGGGCTTTATAATATGTGTAGATTATAGACATAATATATGTGACCACTAAAGAACAAAATAAAAATATTGGATGCTGCTTAGTAGTGTTTGTGTTTTATAATATAATATATGAATTTTAAATCTGATTTAACAATTGATCAGAATAATGAAAGCTCTACTATTCTCATTTAAAACTGATTTTAAATACCCGGATAAAAAAATAAAAATCTGTGGCATGAAGGGAAATGTTACCTTTTCAAATAAATTATTTTTTTTATCTTTGATAGACTATATATTTTAGACTTACAGTGAATTACACATTTTAAAAACCCCTATACCACCTTTAACGTCAGAATTATTTAAAACATTTATGTTCTTGGTCTCATTTTTAAATATAGTTTTACTATCACTACAAAGATGTATTTGGATTTGTTGTAGGGGTACTATTTTATCTACATGCAATGCTACATTCTTTTAAAAATCAGTACTATACTTTAATCACTCCTCCCCCAAGCTTTATTAGATTTCAAATATTGACATAACGTTTTTAATGTTCTGATAGATTTTCAAACTTACCTTTAAAAACTTCTCAAGGCATTGATTACATGATGAAAAATACTATTTTAGAGCACTGGCAAATTATTTCAAGAGTGAGTTAATCAAAAATTTTCTTAATGCTTACGAAATAAGGATTTTTGAATGGAGACAAGATTCGAAAACTATTTTTCTGTAAATACTTTCAAACAGCTAATATCTACAGCTAGAACATTTGCCTACTTAAAATTATTGCTAGGAAACCTATATTTTATCTTATAATTGTATTTATAAGAGATGCGTGACTATTAATAAAGTCACCAGCCTTCAATTAGTTATGCCAGGCAATATTTTGCCTATTTTTCCTATGCAGCTTGTATTATTACTATCCCCATTTTACAGATAAGGAAACTGAGACCACACAGCTAGCTGATTGGTAGAGCCAGGATTCAAACCCATCTAGTCTGACTCCAGAGATTTCAAATCAACCCAGATAATGTAGTTTAATGGTGTCAACAATTCACAAGACTGCAATGGCTGAAGGTTGGGAACTAGATTCAATGTCACCATCTAATGTATGTAAGGCCTTAATAAAAGTTTCCTGCATTGTAATTATTGGTTGGTCCTATTTGTGAAGCTGGTCCCTTTTGGGGATAAAGTTGGCTGATTCCTAACTACTATTAAAAATTCTTAAAAAAGTATTTTTCATATCAAAGTCAAATAAAATGAGAAACTCCATCTTACCTATATAAAAGTTAAAGCTAGCAACACCAAAACTATTCAGAAATGTACTGAACAACTACTTTTTTCGAGTGCCAGGTATTCTAGGATAAGCTTTACTAACAGTATATCATTTAGTTCTTAAAAAAAAAAAAAGACCCATTCTATGAATTTAACATCATTATTTCCCCTCTTAAAGCTGTGAAAACCAAGACTCAAAAAGTAAATTTCTGAAGATCTTATAGCTAGGGAGTGACAGACTTAGGATTCTAACCCACATATGTAATATTTATGTAAACATTTCCAAACTAACATCTAATGCCCAAACATTGGCTTGCTTTAAATTATCTCTAGGGCAATAGCAATATTTTAACATTTAATTGAATTTATTTGAGGAAAGTATCACTCTTACAAAAATAACCAGACTTCAGTTATGCCAGACAGTTATAAACCCATCCAATATGAGCAGGCATGGAGTCAATTTTTGCTCACTAATATATCTTAATCACCTGGTACACAATGTTGAATGAATGAAGTTCGTAGTTAATAAATGACAAAATGGATAAATGTTTGAGAATCACCTCAAAGTCTACTGGGAGGCCCCTAAGAGCTTTCCAATCAGCCATATTAAACAAGTGTTATTAGACAGATCTGAAATCAGTCTAGCCAAAAGCAAAGTAATTTGACTATCCAATCAATCTAAGTAGTACCATAGTTTACAATTTCCATAAAAAGTCAAAAGAGCTCAAAAATCCCAGTTATTATCTAAATAGATCTATTGGAATCCCAGGAACCCATATATGATAATCTGATGTGATATTTTAGAGTCCTAAGTATTTTAAAAATAGTTAAAGGATGTATAAAATTAGACATTGCAATTATTAACATGTAAACATTAGATAAGATTCTACTTCCCTAATCAAACACTTGGGGGTAAGAAGGAAAGAAAGAAGGAAGGAAAGAAGGGAGGAAGGAAGGAAGGGGGAAGGGAGGAAGGGAGGAAGAAAATAAATGCAAAGCATTTACCAGACGCATCACCATTGTGATCATAAAATGGAGGTGATAGACCCGTCATCCCATTTCTCTTTGTCCAAACAAGTTGCTGACTCTGATCTTGCACCATACTACAGAGCCCATTCTCAAAATCACATCTTTCATAATTCGAGCCTAATGAAAGAAAAAAGAAATTAGTTTTCACAACCTCGTTTGGTTTCTTAAAAAATGACAACAGTAGAAAAAGAAAGGTTACCAACAAATGACAAAAAGATTAACATAAATAAGGATTATTTTCATAACTCTAAGCCTAAGGAAACCAGTATTTTCAGACAGAGGTGATGTCATTCTATTCAAAAGCAAAGAAATTTTATTAGTTTATGAATCATACCATGGTTAAATTCACAATTTCCTTAAGGCCTTCGAAATATTTGCAATAGCTAGAATATCCCAATTGCTACTTCATAGTCCCCTACTTATCCAGGAAACCTGATTGAACAAAAAAACGAACAAAATTACATAGTCACTTGTATACATTTGTGTGTGATTCAATTAGCCATGCATGTGTTTATATAAATATGCATCCATTTTCAAGTTTCTTTTAGTTACCAGCAATTTTTACAATGATCTGTGATTATAAAATATTCTAAACTATTTTATCACATTTCAGCAATTATGTGCATGAAATGTATACACATTCACACACACGTGGTCGAACATTTTTTAAATATCAAGAAATTATCTTGCAATACAATTACATAGTTTATGTCTGTTTGCAATGTTCTTTGCTCTTTTTAATACACAGGATAATCGTGATAGTTTCTGGAATTGTTAGAACTAGAAAAAATAGTTAAATAAAACACTTTTCCCTCTAAATAGTCTCAACAGGCATTCTTTTTGTATAAAATGAATCTAATAAGCACACATTTTCAACCAATTCTTATTTTAAAAAAAAGCAATCATGAACTAATAACTGCTGGAGTATTCAAAAATACATCAGAAAATTTTCTAAGTATTCATTTTTCCCCAATAGAGAATGGTACATTGTAAAGCATTTGAATAATTTTCCATGAATTGTGGCTGGTTTGCCTTTCAATTTCACATGCCACGCATCCACATTCAAATATGAAACCATTTGCTATAATAAAATCTGTTAACATGTAGATTACAGCCATCACTAAGTTGTGTGAAGTAATGCCACCATCGGACAGTATAGTGAACAATCAGGAGTGATCCACAGGGATTTATCAGTAGAATCCAAGTTCCTGGGCTTGTTGAACTTGTGAAACTCATCATTTTGTTTTCAATTTCATAATTCCAAAGGTCAGATGGTGAAGGAGGGAGTACGCTTCCATGGCATGTTTGGAAGGTGGCTTGGAAGGCACAATTGTGTCCTGAACTGGCTTCCACACTGCCGGATTCTGAGAGAAGAATTGCTGCAGAATTCCTCATAGATTGAATCTTTAAAAAAAATATTAAATTATGTTCCAAAGTGACAGTTATCTTGGGCATGCTTTTGAAAAACAATGGAAGGAATAGAATAAAGTTTTAATTGTGGTAACAGTGAAGAAACTCAGGTAATCTAGAACTCAGGATTAACTCAGAAAACATGGTCTGGGTAAATCACCACAACACAGCGTCCTTAGAAGATAGAAAATAATGTAAAAATTGGGAAAAATCTAGAAAAGGGGAGAGGTGAGGTAGAAAGCATTAAAAGCAAATCATATTTACTTCGCTAATTTTGCCTGAGCACATATTAATAATACATATCTCTCTTCCTCCTAAAAGTTCCATGAGGCACAGTGGTCTTTCCATCACAATGAGTCCCATCCTTTTTTTTATTGTGGTAAAATATACATTACCTAAAATTTACCATTTACCCATTTTTAAGTGTATAGTTCTGTGGTATTTAGTATATTCACATTGTTATGCAACCATCACTATCATCCATCTCCAGAACTTTTTGCATCTCGCAAAACTGAAACTTTGTACCCATTAAACACCACTTCTCCATTCCTCCCTATTCTCAACCCCTGGCAACCACCATTCCTCCTTCTATCGCTATGGATTTGACTAATCCAGGTAACTCACCTAAGGGGAATCAAACAGTATTTGTCCTTTTGTGACTTGCTTATTTTACTTAGCATAATGTCATCGAGATTGATCTACATTGTAGCATGTATCAGAATTTCCTTCCTTTTTGAGGCGTGCACACACACACACACACACAATAATTTTCCTTATCCACTCTTCTGCCAATGGACATTGAGTGGCTTTCAGCTTTGGGTTATTCCAAATAATGCTACTATGAACATGGCTGTACCAATACCTGTTCAATTCCCTGCTTTCATTTCTTTTGAATATATGCCAATAATTCTAATTTTTTGAGGAATTACCATCTGTTTTCCAAAGTGGCTACAATATTTTACATTCCCACCAGCAAAGCACGAGTTTTCCAATTCCTCTACATCTTCAACGTGTTGTTTTCTAGGAGATTTTTTTGTTTGTTGTTTATATAATAGCCATCCTAACAGGTGTGAAGTGGTATCTCATTGTTGTTTTGATTTGCATTTCCCTGATAATGAGTAATGTTGAGCATGTTTTCCTGTGCTTATTGGACATTTGGATATCTTTTTGGAAAAATGTCTATTCAAGGCCTTTATCCATTTTTTAATCAGGTTGTTTTTTGTTCTCGTTGAGTTGTAGTTCTTTTTATATTCTGAATATCAATCCCTTATCAGATATACGATTTAAAATATTTTCTACCATTCCACGGATTGCCTTTTCACTCTGCTGATAGTGTCCTTTCATGAATATAAGTTTTTAATTTTAATGAAGTTCAAGTTATCTATTTTTTCTTTTGTTGCCGCTGTTGGTGTCACATCAAAGAAATCATTGCCATATCAATATCGTGAAGTGTTTCCCCTATGTTTTCTAGGAGTTTTATAGTTTTAACTCTTACATTTAGTTATTTAATCCATTTCGAGCTGACTTTTTGTATATGGTCTAAAGAAAGAGTCCAACTTCATTCTTTTTGCATGTGGATATCCAAGTTTCCCAGCACCATTTGTTAAAAAGACTGTCCTTTCCTCACTGAATGGTCTTGGCACCCTTCTTGAAAAGCATTTGACCACATATTTGAAGATTTTTTTATGGGCTCTCTGTTCTATTTCATAGTCTGTATGTCTGTCCTTATGCCAATACCATGCTTTTTAATTACTATAGCTTTTTAATAAGCTATAGTATTTCCTGATAAGTATAGTATTTCCTGATTTTTGAAATCAGGAAATGTGAGACTGCTAACTTTGTTCTTTTTCCAGATTGTTTTGGCTACTTGAGGTCCATTGAGATTTCACATGAAATTTAGGATGAATTTACTTTTTCTGCAAAACAAACAAACAAACAAACAAAACCATTGTTGGGATTGATTGGGATTCCATTGAATCTGTAGATCACTATGGGTAGTATTGAAATCTTAACAATATTAAATCTTCTAATCCCTGAACACAGAATGTCTTTTCCATTTATTTGTATCTTTTAAAATTTCTTTTAGCAATGATTTGTAGTTTTAGATACGTAAGTTTTTTGTGTCCTTGGTTTAGTTTATTCCTAAGTATTTTATTCTTTTTGATGCTATTGTTGATGGAATTGGCTTATTCGTTCCATTTTTGGAATGTTTGTTGTTAGTATATTAAAGCCCAGCTGATTTTTTCAGTGTTAATTTTGTATCCTGCAACTTTGCTGAGTTTGTTTATTAGTCCTAATAGGTTTTTAAAAGTAGAATCTTTAGGGTTTTCTACATTTAAGATCATATTGTCCATGAATAGAGATACTTTTCCTTTTTCCTTTCCAATTTGAATGCCTTTATTTCTTCCTCTTGGCTAAAGAGTACTGGTGAAAACTTCCAGAACTATGCTGAACAGACGCAATAAAAGTGGGAATTCTTGTCTTTTTGTTGGTCTTACAGGAAAAGCTTCAATTCTTCACCATTGAGTGTGATATTAGCAGAGGGTTTTTCATAGATGGCTTTTATGAAGTTGAGATGGTTTCCTTCTAGTCCAGGTTTGTGGAGTATTTTATCTCTTCTTGATAAAAGCTATGTATTATAATTGTCACAAAATTTTAGGTATAATTCATTTCATTATTTTGGAAAATTATTTCCTTCATTTAGATTATAAATAAAAACACTTTAATAAAGGATGATCTTCCTTACTCTCAATTAATTTAAAAATTAATGGCAAGTTCTGAAAAGGATGAAATGAATCCAAAATATTCCAATTAAATGAAAGTAAATTTTAATAATTCTCAAAACTAAATGTCAATGAAAGACTGCTATTATTTGGCTTGGCAATTTGAAAGTATTAATTAATTTTTATCAAGTATGTATTTGTTGTCTTTCACACTGAATTAGTTTTAATATTTTTCACTGACACAGAAACAAGAAAAACCGTAACTCACAAAATTATGTTATAGCAAATGGAATTGACACTTCCATATCACACCAGAATTATCTGATTAATATCAGATTAATATCATTTGGATTCTTGTCAATGGCTATAGTTGCCTTTATCTTCAAGTCATTGAGAACATCTTTGGAAAGAATTGTGTCATTAATGTTATATACGTCAATGAGAAAAGGATTACCAAACCACGTTTCAACTTTAATATTGTCTCAAGATTAGTAACCTTCAAAGGAGGTCTCCAGTGTTTGTAAGCGTGCAGTGATTTCTGTAGAAATAGTAACAAGGTGTATCATTCACTTCAGCTTACAGCAGTATTCACCCAAGTATTATAAGTTTGTTGCTTTCACGTTTTCATGGGCTAGAAGCACTGCTACTTTTGTACATCATACTCGGAGATGAAAGAGCAATCCACATTATATATGGTTCTTCTTTTTTTTTATATTTCCATTGGCCATTAGGAACAAAAACAGTCCACAACTGTGAAACAATTCTAGACATCAAAATATATTAAAGAAAATTATTTACGTTACACTACTGTGTACACCAGCCATCAGCATCCAAGTCATCCAACAATTGCCGAGAGTGAAAATTTCCTATTGGTGTTATTTGACATGAAAAGCATTTTATGAAAATTGTTTTCAAAATAACAGAAGGAATGTAATAGACACATACAACCAAAAAAAAAAAAAAAAAAGCTATGTCCAGTTCAAGGTCTCTCTGAAGTTCATCCTTGGGAGCAAGATTAAAGATCGGCTCTCTTGCAAGAAAAATAGCATTGAAGGAAAGAGGAAAGTTAGTATGGAAATAATAAAAAGCTTTTGTAAATATATTTATTTTAATTAAAATAAATGATAAAACTCTATATAGACATCCATACTATTGTGTTATTAGTCAAAGTATATAAATTCCATTTGCTATCCCTTGCTCACTGAAAAATTTTCAGAATCTACATCAATAAAATGTCAACAAGGAGTTTGCTAACTCATTTTCCATGCATATAAAGAATGTGTATTCTTTGTAAAAACATTCAAAGCCTTCTTGATTCTGTGATTCCAACATTCTCAACTCCCTTTTCCATAAGTCGTATCTACTACCTCCTCTGGTTTTGCATCCACTGTTCATTCTAGGCAATATCCAAGAGGCTTTTCATCATAAACATTGAAACCAGCGTGCAGTTCCATGGGTTCAGCTTTTTGTTGTATCTCTGTCTTGGTAAAATCTTGTATGTTATCCACTTTATCTCACTATTCTATTACATTCTTACAAATATCTCCTTTCCCAATTCACCTCAACTGTAATATCCTACAATTTGTGTAATTCATAAATAACAGATATGAAATTCTTTGGGTAGACAATAAGGTATAGATAAATAAAACTGCATATGCTCAAATTTTATTGGAGGGAACCGGAGTTGGAAAGAGATTCATGTACATATTCTGACATCTATAACTAATGGGTCATTTTGCTTTGAAACTTTTACCAGATCTTATATCTCTAAACTTGTCCAATGCATGAAAACCAGATTTCATGATCACTGTTTCAAGTCTTGAGGTTATTCCTATTTTAAACACAGTGCGGATTGGAGCCCTGGTTGAAGTCTTGGGTCATCATTAAATAGCTACATATCCTTGGGCTACTGACTTCACCTGCTTCACATTTATAAAATGAGGCTATTGATTTAGAGGAGCTTAAGGGCTGTGTTCCTGTATGATACAGTAGTGTGGTCTAAGATTATGCCATGCCCCAAAAGACCAAGGGACCTATAGAAATGTTAATGCAAAATGGTACCAACGACTCTGTTGAATGCAATAAACATAAAAGACATTTTGCTATTTTTCATGGGACATCCTATTCAGTGTGCTTAAGTTGTTGCAAGAAATTACAGTAAATATCATAGGTCTCAAGCTCGTAGGAACCCATGGAGGCAAAAACCAAGTGAAAGAAAGTGTTAGGGGTTTTCTGTAAATATCTTAACCATTTTTGTATAAGCCTTATGAAATCTAGAAACGAGACCTCTGTTTAGTCATTTTAAAAACTGAAACCCAGGACTGAAGACCTCATTCCTTTCTGAAGTCAAATTATAGTATTTTACCTAACCCAAGAGAAATGGGGATTTCTCCGGGCCTCCCTATAAATTAGAACCTAAATCCAACTTTCATAATTAAAAAGATGATTCTTCAGAATTTCACTGTTTTCAACCCCTAACACAGCCACCGGGGCAGGATTCCCATGCTGTGACTTCCCAGTTCAACCACTCCTCTATACATTCTGGGGAACTCCACACTTATGCCTGTGATGTCTGGAAGGACTTGCAGGTTTAGTTTTATCACCAGAGAAACAAACCATCTTAGCAGATAGTACGAGTACGTGCTACACACAGGTCTTTCCTTTTGTCACCAAATGACCTTCCAGGGCACACGGAGCCCATCTTCAGTCAATCCTCTCTCCCTCCCGTTTCTCTTTTCCTCTTCTCCCACCCGTAGGATTGCACATGTGTTACATATACTGAATGTGCAATGGCATCACATTCTTCCTGTACGTTATAGGAGCCTACTTTCACACTCTTTAGGGTAGCTCAGTTTGGCCACACATCTTGAAATCTTAAGAACTGTGTTTTTTCTTTTCTTCACCTCTTACTGTGTGACCCCTCTCTGGTCACTGCCTCTAGGAAAGTTATTAATAGATCTGTTATAAACAGAATGCAAGGAGAAATAGACACTTCCTGATGACTAAAAATCAGTCCTCTAATAGCTAAAGGAAGAGCTGAATGATGCAGGGCATCGACTTAATACCATAGGAATAGAGTTGGAAAAAACCACAGTGGGAGAACAAAAAGACCCCACTTCTGGGAGGCTGGGTGAGGGGAAGATGTCTCACAGGGGAGATTGGCACAACCTTGCAGGAGGTAAACTGTGGGCAAGAGACTTCCAGTAATCACATAAAAAGGAACTGTATTAAGCCTTGTGTGATGGCCAAGCAACCTCTAGTCCAGAGTCAGGGAGCAGAGGGGAAGCTGAGCTCAAACATGCAGGCCAGGCGTTGCATGCAAAGAAACACCAGCACAGAGGAGCTACATGAGCTGTTCTCACTGCTGTCAGCCAAGGTCTGTCCATACAACAACTGCACAGGGCAGGAGGCTGAACACCAGAAGCAGCCATGGATGCCGGTGCATGCACAAACGCACACACACCCAAAAGAGAACCCAGGCACTTTGCTCCAAACAAAATAAAAAGACTGAGTACTTCTTGACACCCAGATGAGCAGTTGCGATGGGAAGGAAAAGTGTCAGGCTCTGAACATGGACAGGACTGGCCAATAAGATGACTTACCCCTGCTACACAAACGTTTTTCTTGCTGATATGGACTGCTTTTGCTAATATAGCTTTGATGTACGATTTTGCTATCAAATTCTCAATTTCCTTGCTCTGATTAAAAAATAACATCTGCAACAACAAAAGGAAAACAAAACCTCTTTTCATTAGTATTGAGAAAAAAATAGAAAGTAGAAGGAAAGAAAAGAAATCCTGTTACATACCTAATATTACCTTGCTCTCATTTCTAGAATAAACATAATTGCTAATAGGAAGGCTGTTTATTAGATCATTTAAAAACACCACTTTATTCTGATTATAAAAACAATAGATGCTATTTTAGAAAAGTTAGAACCATAAATATACACAAAAAAGAAAACCTAACAGAGATTTATTTCCATCTGGTATTTTATATGCAGTGCGATACAATATTTTTAGTTACAGTATATGTATTGATCAGTAATTATAATTTTTTCCAATAGCAATATATATCATGAGCATTTTATCATTTTAAATAGCATCAAAATTATGACAGATGTCTGAACAGATGGCCATCATATAGATGTATCATAATTTGTTTAAACATTCACCCAATATCATAAAATTAAATTATTTCCACTTTCTACCATTTTAAATAATGAAGTGAGGAGACTTTCTGCATGAACTCTTTTAATTGTTTCTTAGAATAAACTCCTAAAAGTGAAATTGGTACTTGGAGGGCATGAACTTTTAAAATCCTTATTCTTATTACAAAAATATTGCACAAAAAACTAAGTTTATAATACTCATGCTTACAGTATATAATAGTTCTCATTTTCCCATATCCTTCCCAACAGTGGACATTCTATTTTATTATACATTTGTTTTATTTAAAAAATATTGGAAGCTTTTTGTTTTCAATTGGGATTCATGATTAATAGTGAAGTAGATCACTTCGTCATATGTGGTCATTTCTCTTTTGTGCATGCAAATTGCCTTTTTGGGAATTTTACCCATGTTTCTATGAGAGAAATGCATCTTTTCTTTCATTTAATAACATGGCAAAGAATTAGTCGGATATCTCGCAAACATTTTTCTCTTTTCATTTTATTTGTGATGCTTTTGATACACTGAAACTTTTAATTTGTTTACTCTAATTTACTTATTTTTTAAATTTTCTTCTTTCATTGAAAAGAAAAAAAGCCTTCCCCACCCCAATATTTATGCAACATCAATATTCAACAAGCAAATTTGGAGAATTTATTACATATCAAAGCAAAAGAGAAACTTCTCTGACTTTTCAAAACTGATTGTCAAGGACAATAAAGATGATGGCTTCATTATTTACATTTAACATTATAAAATGTTAAAGATAATTTTAAAATGTTTAGTATGTGGAACAGATAAGAAATGTATTTCATGAAATTGCCTCATATCCACTCATTTTACAGAATAAATACAGTCAGAATTGTATGGTGGTATCAAGGATTATAAAATCAGACAGAATTGGCTGTGAATTCAAGCTCCTCTGTGGCATAGCTCTGTGTCCTTTGGCATTTTGTTGTACGTAATGTGAGCCTCATTTCTCCAAGCTGCAAAAGGGGAGCAGTAACAGAACAGTTGCTGCTATTTTCGTGTTTGGTGAAGATTTAACATGATACTAGATGGAAATTGCTTAACCATGTTTAGCATATAGTAAGTACTATGCCCATATCAGCTGAAATTATTAGCTATTATGCTTTCCTAACTAATTTGAAATGCCACCATTATTAATTAAATATATCGCAGATATGCTTACTATGTCTAACAATCATCTTCTTTTCTAATTATAAACTTTCATAATGTTAGGGTAGCTTACATGATACATTATTATAAATCTATTAATGAAATTTCTTCCCCTTTTTCTGCTCCCCCTTTCTAGCTATTATCTCTCATTTTTCTACATAAACTTGCAAGACACTTTATCAGGTTCCAAAATTTATCCCGATTAGATGTTGCACTAGAATGTAATTAACATACAAATTGATTCCATGAAAATATACTTATTTACACTAGCGAAGTACCCTGCTAAGAAGCATAGTCTTGTCGTAAGTCTTTTTTCTGTACATCTGCAATTTTTTTCTGATTTTCTTCAGATAGTCATTACATATTTATTATTAGATTTCTTACAAATACAATTCTGTTGTGCTACAGATTGAATGGGCATGTCCCCCCAAAATTCATATATTGAAGCCCTGATTCCCAATGTGATAATATTTGGAGGTAGGGTTTTGGGGAGGTAATAGGGTCATGAAGGTGGAGCCCTCGTGATGAGATTAGTGCCCATATAAGAAGAGACACAGGAGAAGTGATCTGTCTCCTGGCCATGTGAGGGCCCAGCAAGAAGTCAGCCACCTACAAACCAGGAAGAGGGGCCTCGCCAGACATTGAATCTGCTGGCCTTCTCAGCATCTTGAATTATGAGGAATTCTGTTTGTTTGTGTAAGCCACCCAGTCTATCATATTTGTTATAGCACCCTGAACTAAGGCTTGTTGCTATCTTTAAGTCTTTCTATTAGCTGTTTCATGACAATATGCACAAAACATTTTGCATCCAATGTAGTAGTAAGATAAATATTGCACATGAAATCTTACATTTCGCTCTATTAATGTTTTAGCTTCAAGTACTTCAATGAACTAATTACTTTTAAAAGCAGTTGACCTTTATGCTATCCTATTGAAAAAATAATGTTTGTATTTACTGGCATCTGGTTAAACACTATCACCTCTCAGATTTTGAGAATGCACTTCTAAGGCAATTTCCACACATTCCACATATAAATTTGGATTTATATGAAGTAAATATGTTTTTAAAAAAAAATCTTTGTTTCTACATTCAAAAATGCAAAATAAATTAGGTAAAATTCAAAACTTTATGATATATCCTGTCAAATCAGAAGTATAAAAATAGATTCCTACCTTATACAAAAATACTAGAATGAATAGAAAAGTTCTTAATCATGACGTATGGTAGGGAAGAAAAATGTCAGATTAGCTAGATATATTTTTCTCTTTTGAATCATAGTAAATTTGGCCCTAAAAGTGGATGCATGTAATAGCTAATTTTAATATTAATACTAATTTCAGGTATGCAAAAGTAACCATCTAAGAATGTTTCCTGGAATGTTAAGTAACTGACAACACTTCAGCGATAGGGATGCATTGCATGAGATATATCTCCACACTATGCTAATAATACATTTTATAATCTGGTTGATATGTATGTACCTGTGCATATGCCATTGCGTATATCTAGTAGATCTATACAATGGCATACTATTCAGCCTTATAAAAGAAGGAAACTCTGTCATTTGTGACAACATGGATGAACTTGGAGGACATTATGTTAAGTGAAATAAGCCAGGCACCAAAAGACAAATAACACAAAATCTCACTTATATATGGAATCTAACAATAGTTGAACTCATAGAACTAGAGAGTAGAATTATGATTACCAGAGGCTGGGGATGGGGAAAAATCATGAGAAGTTATTGATCAAAGGCTGCAAAGTTTCATATAGACAGGAGGAGTAAGTTTTGAGATCTATTGCACAGCAGAGTGACTATAATCAATAATAATGTAAAATAAATAAGAGTAAATTTCAAATGTCTCATCATAAAAAAATAAGTAATCAAGGTGATGGATATGTTAATTTGTTTGATTTAATCATTCCACATTGTATACAAATACCATAACATCACTGTGTACCCCATAATTTTATATAATTATAACTTGTCAGTTAAAAATAATATTAATAAAAAATAAAAGCTGAAACAATAAAAGAGAATGAGGAAGACCAGTCAGTGTGGATCAACATGGAAGTAGACAATGCAACTCCTGGAATATGATTTTTTAAAATATTTCCCTGGCTAAGGGTGTCAATAAATTTTAATAAAGAGGAATTTTTGTCAGCCTTAGACCCAAACAGTTGTTATGCCTACAAATTATGTTTCTTGCTCACTATATATTAAGTGTTTAATATCATCTATAGATGGAGTTGATTCCATTTTGAGGATTCAGTTTTTCTACCTAATTTCTTAAAAAAAAAAAAAACTGAGTTAAAATATCAGGCATATGTACTTTTAAAAAGAAGTCCATCATGTAAAATAAGAATGTATTTGCAAAAGCCCATTAATAGCATTAACTTCAACTGTGCTGGTTTTATTCAGAAAAGTCAACACATGAATCTATTTCTGTTTAACATCACACCATTTGGATAGTAAAGGGGGATAAATTGATTTTTTTTCAAAATGTGGCTACTGTAATATCACTATAAAGTTAGATTTTTAAAAAAATCTGATCTGTGCATTTAGCTTTACAAGTTCCCATGAGTGAAACTGCTTGGCCATCATTATTTCTTCACAACATTTTCCCCCTAGTATGGTGCACAAAAGAAACACATGCTTTAAAGTGATTCTCAATGTTTATCTCCAAGCTCTCGCCCATATTTTAAATAAAATACCAAAGTGGAAACTTCTCAGAAATGAAAATGAAAAGCGACAAAGCTAAAAGGTGACCTCCCCATGTAACATTTAAAATGAAATCTGTTTGTTCGACAGATCTGTGCCTTCACCTCCCTCCGAGGCTGGGAGTTATTAGAATTTTTCATGCAGCCGAGACCTTTCCCACTCAGCGGCTTTCTCCTTCTTCACATTAACCTTTTCCCTGAAGCAGGACCATGCATGTTATCACAACAAGAGTGCTAGAGGAAGCTTCACAGAAATTAATAATGGAAAGGACTTTGCACTTCTTGTCAAAACAGCGGACTGGTTCCTCTTTGCTGCTCACCGATGAACAGCGAGGGCGTACCCAGACAGGCCAGAGCAAGGGGCCACATGCGCACAGTCAGCCTCTCTGGGGAAACTGGACAAATACAAATGAATCCTTACCCTTGGTTGCAGTTTTATTAAATAGTTACTGAGTACTAACAGCATGATAACTACCCCAAACTATGGGAGAAAAATCATTAGCCTGTTTCATTCTGCAAAGAAGAAATTTTTCCAGTAATCGTTTTTTTCTTGTTGTAATGTAATAAGAACTAAATATGTAAATGGAAGGCAAACAAAGGCAAAATTAAATATGTAGGACCTTACAGATGAAAATGAAGAATTCTGTAAACACTAATTGATATTTTATCTGAATAAAAAAAATAGAAAGTATATGTTTGAATTAAGTGACCTACAATAATAGAATTCGTGCCTCTAGATAATTAATTTCATCGATAGCTACTATGAACCAACAATGAGCCCATGGTAATTTCATGAAAATGTTGTTCATGAAAGGTGATTGTGCATAAGAATGACACTAGTCTCTATTGCTGATAGGCAGTGTTTCTTCAAGATTTCATAGCACAATAGAAACCACAGAAACATGTGTGTCATTACCCATGTCTTCCCTTGGTAAACCATTTCCTGTTCATTGATGTTATTCCACTAACCAATGGAGCATTTTCTCACCTGTGAGAGTTCATTAACTTTTATAATAAAATGAAGGTTCAAGATCACATAAAATTTGGGTCCTGGATCCTTCTAGGATCTAGGTTTTACATTTTCTGAAGTTCATGCTTTTTCCTCTGCCCTGGAATCAAAGGACACAAGCCAGAGTTGTGCTTCATGTGCAATCAATAACAACTCACTTAGTGGTAGTATTGTGTAAACGAAAACAAAATCTACCCATCCAACCTAGAATCCACTTCAAATATTTCATACTAAATTCAAACATAAACTCCTAACTTCATTGCAGCATTTTACAGCTGCATTAATGAGCTTCTTTAGAACTTCGCTTTGCTAATATAACATTAAAAGGTACATTTCTTCTTACCATTCTTTTATTGTGGGTAAAAACTGACTTAAAATGCATTCCATCTAGTTAAAATCTTAGTGATTTGTCCTTTTTTATGTATGGACCCATCTCTTTAGTAAACAATATATTTTTGTTTTTGATTTGCACTAAA
The DNA here is from genome assembly GCA_004363605.1 of Indri indri. NCBI lineage: Eukaryota > Metazoa > Chordata > Mammalia > Primates > Indriidae > Indri > Indri indri. The sequence goes on along the minus strand of RJWJ010004045.1, from coordinate 63,586 downwards.
GGCACATAAAATCCATACAGGGCCAGGTATCTAGCTGATTCTCCCAGGCTACTCAGAGGCCCTGGTTTGAAGTTGTACAGGGAATTGAAATTGGAGAAAGGAGAATGCCACTTACACTGCTGTTCATCGCTGTTGTCCCCACACTGATCTGTGAAGTCACACACATTGTCAGAAGGCAGAGAGATCCCGTTGTCACACTGAAAGGCTTCTGTTCCTTGTTGACTCAGTGTGGAAATGAAAACACAGACAATCCAAAGGAAACGAAAAGCTTCATTCCTCGAGAATGCCAACATTCTGGAAAGGAAGAAGAGCATGACTTGGTATTGTTATCAGAGATCAGGCAGTAGTAATAGGTAAGTCCATCATTGGAAACATTCTTTTTTCTTTTCTTTATTCTTTCCTTTCCAGATCTGCTTTTTATGACTGAATACTATTGGTAACTATCTGCAACTCTAACAAATGACTCCCCAGTTAATTTACTCTTTCAGAGGAGTGTCTTTAGAAAATATTTAACTTGAGTAATTGCACCGGTTCTGTATCTAGCTAACCATGGGTGTTTATTGCCCTACGTATACCATATTTACACAATTTAAGCCTTTATGGTCATGATATCGCCTAAAAGAAAATTTTAAGAAACAAACGGCAGGCACATAAATGACAAAGGAGGGGGAAATCATGATAAAGTGATAAATTACATGGAAATGTTCTATCTTAATTTCTTAATTCCTACGCTCACTTAACCACATTCGTGCAATTTAGAACATTATCGTGGTTACTAAAACACATTCAAATATTTTAGGCTCGATTATTAGAATTGCTCTATGAGAATGAAATTCTTATCCATTATTATTGAATAGAAAACTCACACTGCTTGTTGAAATAAATTAAGAACCATAGATTTTTAAAAGTTGAAGGGACATTGGAGATCTTTATAAATCATATAACTTGGACCTAAGCAAGTTGTGGGATGTATGTGAGGAAATACGGTAAGTTGGTATTAGAAACTAGAGGTCAAACACCCTGGTGCTGAGCATAATATTATTCCTTCAGTAGCACACTAATTCACCTGTCAATTCATGCAAAATTGCTTTTACAAGTGAAGCACATGATTTCAGGATGCATATTCAGAATGAACAAGACACTGAAGTTGAGATCACACAGACATATCAATTATAAATTTTATGAAGGTGAATAAGTGCAGAAATTTCATGAAGTTGAACATTCAAAATATTCCTTTATATTTGATTTCTTAAAGTTCTTTTTCAACTACTTTCTTTTGATTTTTGAATGTAACTGCAAGACACAAAAACAATTGGAGAAAGGACCATAGATTAGGGACAGAGAAGGTGTCTGAGCACTTTTTAAAATGTTGGAAAAATAAGTTTTCCTTGTATTTCAGACACACATATATGTATTTATTTTGTATATATTTTGATATACATATGAAAATACATATATGTCTAAGGTATAGGCATTCAGAATTCTGGGGGAAGGGGAGTGAGCCATAATTTTGCCCTACCACTGAGCACTCCACATAATCTATCATTTTGCTGCTCTGTGCTTCAGTCCTATTTCAGAAATATTTCTTCTCCTATCTCTCTGTTTTACCAATTAATATTAATTTAATACCTTGTCTACTTCTCTTTCTTTGCTTGTCTCTTAAATGCTGATTATCCTCATAGCTCCATGTTAAGTTCCCTCTGTCTGTTCAGATTACGCCTTTTTCTAGGCTTTCCCTTCACTGTCATTATTTCTATCTATTTTTGTCTCCTCGATCTATATCTGCACTCATAATATGCACTTCTCCCTCCTCAGTACACACACACACACACACACACACACACACACACACTTGTATAGCACATACACACTCATACTAGTTGACATTTCTGCTTGAATTGAAAACTAAACCAACCTTCCTTTTCCTCACCCAACCAGCCATATGAAACATGGGTCTCACTGCTGTGTTTCCTAATTCGATGAATGGTACCTTCTCTGTCCAACCGCCCAAGTCAGGAACCTCTATGTTGTTCCCACACTACTCTCCCCCACTCTACCTATCAATCACCAAGGCTTGTACTGTCTGTACAATTCATCTCAGCAATACCCCAAACTAAATATTTCTACTACCCACAACTCATTTTCCATTCTTCAGATTGAGTGCTCATTCAAAAGCACAAATCCATGCCTACATATTTTTCTCTGAACTCTACATAAATGTCATAATTATTAAAGTGGCTTACAAATGCATACCTTTCACTCCTCCATGCTTCCTTAGGCTCCCAGTCACAACCTTACTGAGCCACTGTGCGGGCACTTTTCTAAACATGCTATCTCTCAACTTCAGATCCGACACCCCTTCCCCATCCTAATCACCAGGTTAATATTCATTATTCTTTACTTTTCCACTTAGAAGATTTTCTGTAAGGTATCTTGGCTGATTTACCCAGGCTGGGTTAAGTTTCATTTCTAGGTTCTCTCATAAGCTTCAATATTCACTGATCTGAGCACCTGCAGGGCTGGTATGGTCATCGTCTGCTTACATAAGTGATTCTCTCATTAGCCTATAAGAATGAAGCAGGTTGTACATTAGATATCTGGAGTTGTTCACCCTACATATCTACTACTTTGTATCCTTTGACCTACATCTCCCCATTTCCTTCTCCAGCCCATGGTAAATACTGTTTTGTTTTCTATCTCTGTATATTTGAATTTTTTTAGAGTCCGCATATAAGCGAGATCATGCACTATTTTTCTTTTTGTGTCTGGCTTATTTCACTTAGCATAATGTCCTCCAGAGTCATCCATGTTGTGGCAAATGGCAAGATCTTGTCCTTTTCTAGGGCTGAATACTATTCCCTTGTATATATGTACCATAGTTTCTCTATCCATTCATCTGTCAGTGGACACTTAATTTGCTTCCACTTCTTGGCCATTGTGAACAAGTCTAGAGATCTAATGTACAACGTGAGGACTCCAGGTAATATGGGATGCATACTACATGAGTAGATGTTATCTGAGGCTGCCACAAAATCAAAAAATAATGGGTAACTATGTGAAGTGATGGATATGTTAATTTGCTTAACTATAGTAATCTTTTTACTATCTACATGTATCTCATAATATCATGTTGTCTTCCTTAAAAATACACAGCAAAATTTATTTTTAATGGCAAAATATTACAATAAATATATCTGATTTTGAAAAAAAATCTTATTTACTTTGTAACTTGCTTTTTCCCCTTAAATATATGATTGTTATACTATTAAATTTCTTCTGTACCTGTGGTGGGGGACAGAAAGAATGAATCAAGTTAGTGACCTTTTTACTATTGTATCCCCACTTACTAGCACAGTTCCTGGCAGATAGGAGTTGCTCAAAGCATTCGGTTTAATTGCTGATTGAATGAAATTAATCAGGGATTATCACCCTTTCAATTTTTGCTAAGTCTGTGTAAATCAATGCAATGAAGAGGTGAAAATTTAAAATGCCATTAGATAAAAGATATGCAATTCTTGCACTGAGTGTTGCTTTTCCGTTTCTAAATCTTGTGTTATTTTAAAAGACTGTTTAGATTTTGAAACTACAATTTTGTATTACAGTGGCAATACACTCCACCATCCCTCAACGCAAAGCAAGTCAGTGAGTATATCACAACAAAGCTCATTTCAGGTTTTCTTCTTTAAGAAAGAAAGTATGAAAGAGAAACAAAAAGAAAAAGAAAGAGAAAAGAAGGAAGAAGAGAAAAAAGAAAAGAGTAGACAAGAGAGTAAAAGAGTGTAAAGAGGTATGCAGAGACAGAAACATTTCAATTTTATGTCCTGATTTTAAACTCAGGTCTCATAACGTTTTAACACATTCACTATTTTCCATTTAGGAAAAAAAATATCATGTATTTTGTTGCTGCCATAGCTGTTTACTGCCTAGTTTCAGCCAGTAAACTGCTTTATTAACTGTTAACACCTACTAAAAATAACCTTACTCTATAGCGTTTCCATTGTCATTCATCATTTAGACAAGAAATGAACCAGAATGGTGGCATCCCAAGTAAATCAGAATAATCCAGTAGTATAATATTTTATAAGACAAATTTAGGTTTTGTTTCCAAAAGATAAAATTATTTCTAACTGATAAATCTTTATTACTTTTCCTTACAGTTACCAGAATGGGCAAGGAATAAAGGAATACTGATAGCACCTAGGTTGTTCTTATCTAGTTTATTGAAGAAGGGAAAAAAAGCCTGATTAGATCCCAGTGCTCTAACACTTTGTGGAGCGCTTCATATACATTGTCTCATTATACCCTCTTGTATTGTTCTGCTACTTTTACTTTAAAAACAATTACTCAGATATAGTAACTACTTGCCCAAGATCACACAACTGTTAATGATGGAGTTTGGATGTGAACCCAAGATAGGAAAAAAATTAAATTATATTGCCAATGATTTTTATTATGAGTTACAAAGCTCCTGGGTGAGACCTCCAAAAGGCAAAATATTCAAAAGTGACAGTGAAACCTCTTAAACACATGGTTTTCTCTTAAAAACAAAAACAAAAACAAAAATACTGGGTATTCTACGCTGGACATTGGAGATGGGTAGAAGGAAGGTAGGAGAGATACGATAAAGAATAAGTCAATGTCCCTGACAAAAGAATTTACAACTTAGGGAAGGGTATGTAAGACATTTACCAAAAAAAAGTGTACACATACTTCTACTTTTGGCAAAAATACTGGTTATATATCTATTAAAAGATCCAATTCTCTAACTACAAAAAAGATAAATATTGGATGGAATCAAATATAACATACTTTGAAATGTATAACCCAGTGCTGAGCGTGTAAAATATACAGCAAATCTCAAAAGTTGAAAAGGAGATGGGAAGATACAGAGTTGATACAACAGAGAATTTATTACTAAAAGACCATCCCAAAGAATATTTTAAAGAAAATTCCAGGATGAATACAAAATAATCATTGAAAGAAGGTTTGAGATGAACAAAGAAATAGTAAAGACTGAGGACATATTTGCAGATTAAAGAAATTCAGACCCTTAATCTTAAATGATGAACCGGGAAATGTGATAATAGGATTTGGATTTGCATTAATGGGGATTTAGAATCGGTATCTTTGCATGAAACCAGAAGAAAAATTTCCTAGAAAAAAATTCCTGGCACCTTCAACAAGGCATCTCAGGATTCCTACGGATTATGATCATCCAAAAAGGAATTTACAGCGAAAAACTGACTGACACGTGGGAAGGAATTTTCTATGCCTCAGAGCCAACATAATCAAACAAACAAATGCAGAGGTAGACACCCAAAGATTTTATGTATTGGCATTATGTGGTAGAGAATATAAAATAACTATATATCAAATATTTAAAAGATTAATTTTTTAAAATAAGCACAAGGAAAAAGAGATTAACAAAAATAACCAGCAGTGATTTTGTAAAATAATAACAAAAAATCTCATTAATGAAAAGAAAAACAAAGTAGATGGTACAGATACAGAAAAAATAGAAATGAATACAGAACTTAGTGAACTGGAAGATAGATGCGATACAACACAGAGATGTATGGAAAATATAAAAATACATATAGCTTAAGAAACCTGGAACATAGAATGAAGTTTATATGGGAGATAAACGAGAAAATAGGGAGAAGCAACATGTGAAATAATAATTTTCCAGAAATGAAAAAGAAGATAGGAACTCTTAAGAATCAGAGTGCAGAGTAAATGAAAAGAAATATTCTGCTAGATACTTTGTAGTTAAACAGAAGAATTCTAAAGAAAAGGAAAATTCTTAACAATCATCTAGAGAGACAAAACATTACCTACGAAGAAATATTATTTAGACTGGCAATTAACTTCTCAACAGCAACAATGTAAGTAAACAGATAGTAGAATAATGTTTTCATAGTGATGAAAAAAATTACAGTTGGATTTAAACTAAGAAGCAAACTAAATGTCCTTTCAAGATAGGGGACAAAAATAAAGAAATCTGGGGATAATTAAAAATGAAGAGAGTTTATTCCCAACAGCCTCTAACTAATGAATATATTTAAATTCTGCACCCAACAAGAATACAGGAAAATAAATTACTAGTTCATAAACTAGTTTCAGTATATTTCAAAGACTCAGTGTTACACAGATGACTTTCTCTAGAGGCAATGCTATTCAGTACAAAACTGGAAAATAAAACATTCAATAAAACATAAGGACGAAAATTTTAAAAAGCAAAACCAAACAAAAACCCATAAATAATAGATATGGCATTGTGAACAGATGCTCAGGGAGTGTTAGCCATCTGCTTCTGAAATTTATTTGAGACTTCAGGACCTGCTCAAGTCTGGTCTTGTATTACTGCTTCCATTGATGAAGGAGTGCTACTTGGCACGCTCGAATTTATGGCTTGGTGGGTCGTATTACATTCCATTTATTCTGAGCGGCTCAAGTTGCAGAGTCTTTGGTGTCTCATGGTGAGGAGTTTAGGCTTTATCTGGACCTAATACCTATTTCTCAAGAGGAGAACAGCTATTCGCTGTCTTTGCTCCAAAATTATAGGGACCTGCAAATGTGGTTCTCTTACAAAGTTTGACATAGTCCGATAGAACATACTGACCTTCCACCGATCCTTGCACTGCAATCTTAAATTCAAATCCCTTTGTATTAGGTACTACACAGTCTTATGTTTTCCTTGGTAAACAGCTTTCTTCCAAAATTCAAATAGGCTAACCAAATTTTCTACCTCTTTCTTAGAGGTATAGGTATAAGATACAGCAAATTGTCTCTAAGAAAAAGGTAGAAAATTTGAGAGTTGTTTTCATTTCCAGGAAATTCATGTAAGTGTCAAAACCCTATATATCCATATGGTTTTTATACCTCTGCTACATATGGGTTTCACTAAGATATTTAAAGAACCTGCTAATGCATGCCTACCAGATTCTGTCAGAGTAATTCCATGTCTGTAGTGTGAGAGCACGCTGCCCTATCCAATGGTGAGATAGGCAAAGCACTGCAGACTACATTATGACTCAGAGCAAGGGAGTTGATAGTGCTCTGAATTAAGATAGTGAAGGTGTCCTCTTAACCAAAAAAAATACTTCTAGAGTTCTCTGCTTATTGGGATAAAGAAGTCAATACATTTTCCATATTGACAGATGTACAGAGGCTTTGCCAACCTTTGTTTCAGACTACATCTGCAATAACAGTTGTTTTCAGAGTCATAATCTGACTATGCTTTCACTAATCCTCCATAAGACCCATCCAACATCTATAAAAGACAAGAAGGCAGGTCAAATTAGATGGTGACAGGAATTAGTGCCATTACCCCAAGGGTGGGGCTTCCCTTTGTTTATTCCTACCTGTGCAGAACAGTTACCATGGAGGCCCGAGTGCTATCCTTAGAAGACCTGCTTACAGGATTGGTCTTGGCTGGCATGCAGGAACTTCCATTTTAGAAGAGTTCCCACCATTTTTTAACTGACCAGAGTGCTTCACTGTGACTAAACTATTTGCACAATATGGTTTATGATAAACACCTGCTTTCTTTCTGGGAGTCTGAAATTTTTGTAGGTGCTAGGCAACAGCTGCCTACATGACCAACCCCTAATAAAAACCCTGGGCACTGAGTCTCTAAGGAGCATCCCTGGTTGGCAACGTATATGCGTTGTCACGACTCTTTACTGGGTGAATTAAGCATGTCCTGTGTGACTCTACTGGGAGAAGACTCTGGAAGCTTCCCCCTGGTTTCCCCATATAATGTTTCCCTTTGCCAGTCTTGCTCTGTATCCTTGCACTGCAACAAATCTGAGCTGTGAGTACAAGTATAGGTTGAGTCCTGTGAGTCGTCTTGTATTCATCAGTTCAGGATGCTGTAAAAAATTACCATGGACATTTATTTCTCACAGTTCTGCAGGCTGGGAAGTCTAAGATCAGGTTGCCAGCATATCCAGTGTCTGCTTCCTGGTTTACAGATGGCCATCTTTTCCTTTTGTCCTTCCATAGTGGAAAGCAGAGAGGGATCTCTGGTCTCTTTTTCTTCTTCTAAGAACACTAATCCCATTCATGGGGGCTCAACCCTCATGATCTAATTACCTCCCCTAGGCTTCACCTCCAAATACCACCACATTGGGGATTAAGCTTCAATATAGGAATATTAGGGGGATGCAAACACACAGTCCATTGCTCCTACTAACAAATCATCAAACCTTGAAGTGGTCGTGGGTATCACAAAAACACTGTAATAATAAACCTCATTCATTGGATCATGAATTGATGTGAAGATACCACCAATTTCTGAGTCTATCTATTCCAACTACCATTTAGTAACTTGAAAATTAACTACAGGGTGGTTTTATAGAATCCATGTGCCCAGTGAGATGTAAACTTGGACCTAAGGTCCATTCTTCACCTAATCTTCCTATGTCCTATCCACGGTCATCCAAATTCTCCTCAATTGGAACAAATATACCACTTTATTGCAAGATGCTAATAACAGGGGAAACTTTGGGGGAAGGAAAGAGGGGGAAAAGGGGTATCTGGGAACTTTCTGTACTTTTGGTGCAATGTATAAGTATCTGTAAACCTAACATTGTTCTTAAGAACGAAGTCTACTAATACAAAAACTGTGGCACAAGTCCAGGAACTGAGCAAAGGTTCATGATTTTTGTTGGGCCAACCATCCTTAAACTTCTGCTTCTCTATTTTGCCTTTTCTGGTGGCAGATGTTAAGCAACATTGCATTGGCTGCCCATCTGTTTTCCCCTTGAGGATGCCAAGCTCTATTAACTCTCTCTACAACTCTCTGCTGGTCAAGCCCCTTTGGCTGCCTCTCTAATCTTGAGAGTCATTATGGGTAATTGTGGCCTCTTGGCCCCCAACAGTTAGAATCCACTGCCTGGTCTCTGTTACTTGAGAGTTCCATCATCCTGTGGATAAGAGCGGGCTGGGCTCTGTGGCCACTTCTCCTACCTAAAGCACTGGCCTGTAGAAGAGGGCTGCTACTGAGCTTGGCATTCCTCTCATCTGCACTTTCCTCGTGGTCCTGGCAAATAGTGTGTTCTCCGAGCCCCCCGCCCATAACCCTCTGGTGTGTCTCCCTCTGCCAGGAAAACTCAGCATTTCTACTTGACTCACCTTTGGCCAGCACTTTCTCCAGGCTTGTAAGAGCCACCTGGAGAATGACTTCACACCATCTTTGGGGCTCTTGGCTAAGGTTTTAAATCTTGTGCCCCAAAATAGTTCTCCCAAGTCAATGAATTATTGCTTATTCAGCCTTGCATTCTATAATCTTCAAAACCCGGTCCCGGGGCTTCTCTTTAGGCTCTGGGTGATACATACTGGCTAATTCTTGCAAATTCTATGGGGTTTAATCTTGAACCTCCTTCATCAGGTCCAGCACATCCACAGCCAGTTCATGCTGGGATTTTCCACTAGTTACAGGCCTGGCAGCCAAGGAGAAAAGGTGGGGACGACCCCTAAGGGTGGCACCTGTTGTCTTGCCTCTGCAGTGGAACTCTGACCCACAACGTATGCAGCGAACAGTCCAGGAAGCTAAACCACAACCTCTGCAGTGACTGGCACAGAATGGTCAGGACTTGCTCAATGACCACCAGCCTCTCTTTTTTGCTCCTGCTTCCAACTCCAGATCGACCAAAAAACAGGCAAATATGCTCCCCAAAATAATCACAGAAGATGCCTCACTTTTAGCTAGCTAGTCTACCTTCAGCTTCCCCTTGCCACCCACCTCCAGTCAGAACACACCCGAAGCCTTCTCTTTTTCATTCTAAAGCATCCCCACTTCTTTGCTGCCTTTGTGCAGGTGAAGGTGACTGATTCCTTTGCTGTTCTGAATAGCAAGTTCTGAATAAATAGCCTCTGTTGGTTCTAACCTGGGTGGTCTTTGTTTGTTTCCACACTGGTAAAGGCATTAATGCTCCTGCCACCCACCTTGATCTGGCTGTCCTGCACACTCCTGTAGGGAGGGAGGATGCATCAAACTCAGGAACGCAAGGATGAACATGGATTAGATGCCTTTGAAGATAGATGTCCAGTGTGTGCTGCAAGTCACATTAATTCTAGCAGCCAGCTGCACTGCTCATCAACATCACAGCACAGTTAGATTAAGGAGGGGAAAAGTCAGCTCTGGGAGGAGACAGCCTGCACACCCTCCAAGAGTAGCTCAGAGCAAAATCTCAACCCACCCTCCTGCCCACCACCAGGATCCCCCCGACCCCAACATACCCTGCCCAGGGTGGAGAAGAGCAGGACAGAAGGTCAACCTCCTCTCACCCCCAAGGATGCATAACATCTGCAAGCTCTGAAAGTCCAGGACATTCATCAGAGCAAGTATCCTCATACATCTCCATTCATAGGTTTTTATCCCATGTTTCAGGGTCTAGAGTTTTCCCAACCAGGGGCCTGACCTTAGCATCACAGACCTAGCTGGCTGGACATTTAAATGTCTCTAGAGTTCTACAGCAGTAAGGATTCAGTCCTTGCCTCCAGCTCAGCCATCCCCAGTCCACTCTTGCATTGTGGGCTCACAGTTAGCCTTTAACTGCTTGCTAATGTAACAGCATAGTCACCCCTCCTCCTATAGATATGGAAGCCTATAACTGAGAGTGGGGAAGATGTAACAGAGGGAATGGCCTGGGGGCAGAGGGGAAAAAGCAAAAGATGTTTTCTGTCTCTTTAAAACTTCCCCCACTCTTTTTGGAAACTGAGACCTGCATCCCTGCCTAATGCAGGTGGCCAGGAAGGGCAGGGGCATGTCTTTTGTTCTTTGTGCTGCAGGAAATAGCTCAGCTGAACTGTTGGCTCCATCCCAGGCCCAGCACCTGGCCAGCAGAGGTCAGGTGGGCCTCCCAGATGAGCAGAGATCATGACTTTGTCAGCCACAGAGATGAGATGATTAGAATCATTAACCGTAGTTAAATAACAATAGCCTAGAACTGAGGGCCTTTCCTTTAAAAAGCCCTGTATTTCTGCTTATGTGCAAGAATTTGGACTTTGAGACAATGGTCTGCCATTTTCCTCCTTTGTTGACAAAGTAATAAACTTCCCTTTCCTTATCCTCAACTACCTGTCCTCATTCTTCTGATGCAGCCTCGTGGGTGAGTGCCAAGCTTTCGGCAACACTAAGGGCCCTCATTGTCTCATTAGCCCTCTACAGGTCATCAATACCGCTTAGCAGTGATTGACCATTTCCATTGTCTTTGAAAGCTTTGTTCCTCCCCCATCCCCATCTTTTAAATGCCCGAATCACTGCACCCTCAAGGGCCTTTTTTTCCCAGGTCTCTACTGTTAAAACCTTCAGCAACTGGGCTGCTATCTTGTGCCAGGAACTATCTTTGCTCCACGTACCATTCAGGGTGGGGATTATTTTGCCCACCAGGTGACAAGTATGCCAGTCCCTGAAGCTCATTTTTACCACCTGTTTTCTCAGGCCACTCTAAATTACCAGTTTTGACTCAGGTCCCCCAGCAGCAAGGAGATTTACTGGGAGAAATCCCTGGGCACTGGAAAAGGAGGAAGCATCTTTTAACACCTCTGAAACAGAGGTGGGGCAGCTGAAAGGATGGGGTATGAGAACCTGGGACTGTAGCACAGAGAATTTCCAGAAACCCTCCCTTAACTGTTTAGATGTTATAACCGAGCTAACAAAACCACCTTAGAGAAACTATTTTATGTTGTGGTCTCCATTTTTTTTTTCCAAACTATAAATACATTTTTTGCCTTTAAAACTTGAAAATGTTTTGTTGACAATTTTGTTCCCCCAGGCCTTGGACATATAGTGTGATGATGACATTCCTAGTTGAGGAAGAGCCATCCAGAGACTCTGGAGTAATCAAAATTATATGATCTTTCAAACTGCTGGGTTCTATTGCTTTTCTCCACAGTGGGGTGGGTGTTTGTGATTATTGGGTTTTGCCATTAAAAAAAAAAATACAACTCTATAGAGAGCTAACTGTGTAGAAGTGAAGACAGTGCAAGAGAGGTCAGATTTGCAATAAATATTAGAGGTTTTCTTTCCAAGATTTCTAAGAGCAAACAGCCAAACTTTTTTTAGCCACTTCCTACTCAGGGCATTTCCCATTTTGACTTTTTTTCCTCTCCAAAAATGAGACAATTTCCACCAGCACAATAATCCAGACCTGAGCTCCTCCTGGGAAAATCAGAAGCAATAGTAGGTCTCTCATAACATCTGCGGATTAGACGGATGTACCCCACAAGGCGGAGGTCCATCCATGAACAAATTATTTCATACACTCTGCCAACTTGTGAACCAGCAAAAAAGAAGAGAGACAAACTGAAGGAAAGAGAAAAGGAATTGCTTTAAATGTGCATCCGGCCTCAAAATTTCTGGGATCCTCTCATTTCCCTCCCTACTTAAAGCCTTCACCATCCAGAGGCAGAACAAGAGTAAACAAGTTTAACAATGTTAGCTTTGCTTGGAATTTTGAAGGTGGTGTCTTCTTCCTTCCCAACCTCCATCCTGTCCCCTAGACACGCAGTCAGATGTCACTGCAGCGACCCAAGGAGGCAGCTCCTCCTCAGCACTCAGCTCTTTAAACCTTTTGATCTCACCATAGAATCTGTTTCTGATATCTTCTAGACACTAAGAGATGCATCCTTTGATTGATTAATTCACACTGAAAAAAAAAATGATCTCCTAGAATATTTTCGCTATCTACGGAAGCTTAATAATAAAATAATATACTTAAATATGTTGGATCTCAATATTGAAAAGGGTAAGGATTGCTGGCTATTTGGGGGAGATAATTCCCTCGAAGAAGGATTACATGTAAAGCCAGACTTAGTTAATATTGGACAAAAATTCCATTACAATAGCAATAACTCAAGAGTTATTTTGGTCTCAGTTCTTTTGGTTGCTAGTAACAGAGCTTTATTCAAGTTTCCTCCAAAGATGGAGAGGGGGAAAGATTTATTGGAAATATGCACTAGGACTGAGGTATTTCAACCAATCAGTTTTGAATTGATTGCCAAGCACTTTTCTAAGTATTAAGAACACAAGGGTAAACAAGTTAGAGAATTTCCTATGTTTGTGTGCTTATCTTTTAGTAGAAGAATTAGCCCAATGAAATGTTAAACAATTTTTTTTTTTTTGAGACAGAGTCTCACTGTGTTGCCCAGGCTAGAGTGCCGTGGCGTCATCCTAGCTCACAGCAACCTCAAACCCTGGGCTCAAGCAATCTTTCTGCCTCAGCCTTCCGAGTAGCTGGGACTACAGGCATGCGCCACCATGCTCGGCTAATTTTTTCTATATATTTTTAGTTGTCTGATTAATTTCTTTCTATTTTTAGTAGAGACGGGGTCTCACTCTTGCTCAGGCTGGTTTCGAACTCCTGAGCTCGAACAATCCACCCGCCTCGGCCTCCCAGAGTGCTAGGATTACAGGCGTGAGCCACTGCTCCCGGTCAACAATTATTAATAATATAGTGAGAAAGGAGACAGAGACAGAGAGGGAGGGAAGAAAAAAAGACAGAATAAAGAAAAGGAGAAAGGATGAAAAGAGGAAAAAAAGAAAGTTTTCAAATAATGGTGAGTATTACGAAGAAAGCAAGACATTGGTGATACAAAGTAGATGGGGAGGTGATTCTGAGAAAGTGCCACTTAAGCTGAGGCTTAAATGCCAAGAGTCACCCATGGGAAGACCTGGAGGAAATGCATTTTGAGAAAATAGAACAGTAAGTACGAAGGCCTGGAGATGGGAGCAGACATGAGTTCCCTGGGACGTAGAGAAAAGGGAAGGGTGTGCTGTATTTCAGGAACAGGCCACCTGTCAGTGCAGCTGAGCACACGGAAGGAGGGGAAAAGGGCTGGAAGGGGGTCAGAGAGGCGGGAAGGAGCCTAAGTACACAGCGGCGTTGGCATTTTGTGTGAACAAAGGGAAGCCACTGGAGGACATTTCAGCGGAAGCAGTTCGTGATCTGACTTGCATTTGCAAAGGTCATCTGGGCTCCAGTTTGGAGAGCGGGACGGAGAGGAACCCGATTCCTGGAGCACCGTGGTGATCAGGCAAGGGCACATAACAGTCTGCAGAATGACAGGGGAGGAGGCACGGGGAATGTCAGGACTGGAGGCAGCTCTGGAGATGAAGATTGTCTCTCCCTTTCTCCTTTTCTCTTGCTCTGGCTCTGGTGTTTTGGTCATGTGGGTTTTCTCAGGCTGAATAATTGCCTTTTCTCCTGTCCCCTCTGAGAACATGAGCAGCTTGCGTGTAGCTTCTTCTCCCTCAACTGTTCAACTGTGGCTGGAAGCTGACCTCTCATCTGGCCTCTCTGATGCCTTTCTAGATGTCAGGAACTTTCAGTTTTAGTTTCATCTTTTAATTCACTCCATCCCTATGATGATTAACCCAAATTTCTGAAATTGAATGACCCAGCTCTTCTTTCACTGGGCACTAATGTGTGATAAATTAGGCCTGTATGTGAATAAACTGGTGCCCACTTGGCACGCCACCCCTGCACTGTAACACCAGCCATCCTATGCAGGAGTGGATCTGTTATGATGGCTCATCCATGGCCCTCCTTTGAGCTGTCTAGAGAAGAGTGATCCTGTAGACAAAAACATGGCCTCCTTGGGAGCAGAGGCCGTAGTCAAGGCAGAAAGGGTCAGAGGACCCCTGATTTTCCTTTCCAAGCTCACCTTTCAACCTATTCCTTCCTTATCCATTTACTTATTTGGGTTTCCGGTAAGAAAAAAAATTTGAGGGGGCTTATGAAGCTAAATACCTGATTTAAAAACCAGGGAAAATACCTTAAAAAAATCCATAAATAATTTTAATATTGAAATAGCTCCCTAGTTATCATTGACATAAAGGAAAAGAAAGTTACATTGGGCCAATATCACAGTAAGTACTATGAAACTGTCTAAGAGTCACTAATAAGGAAAATTAAAGCATTTTAACATTGCATGTGCTTCTAGCATTGTCTACTGTATCTTCTTCTAAGTCATCTGACTGACTTAGAAGGAATTCCTGCTCATCCTTCAAGGCTCAACTTAGTCATCACATCCTCAGAAACCATTCCTCACTTCTTCTGTCACCTCCCAGTTAGTTGTTCATTTGTTTGTTTGTTTTCATAACAGCCAGCTTGAGTTTCTATGGACTGCATCTTGATGGTTAGCTTCAATGTCTAGCTCCTACTTCTAAATTGTGACCTCTTCAGGGCTTTATATTTTGTTTGTCTTTTTATCCTCACTGCTAAGTATACAGCATTTCTCACATATCGGTGCGCAATAAATATTCGTTGAATGCATACGTGAATGAATAAATGTTACATTATAAAAATAATTGCCTCTAATTCTCAGTGGGTTTTTTTGTTTATTTGTTTGTGTGTTTACCTCTACAGTATATATTTCCCCTTTTGGCAATAGCACACTGACTTTTTTCTTGGAGATACCACCCAGGCTGATTCTAAGCCCCTATGATTTCATAAGAGTTGGTGGTGTTGGCACAAGTCTTTGTCATAAGCAATCTGACCTGTCCATCTTCCTGGCCATGGTGACTGGTTCAGGGATAAACATGTGACTCAGGTAGGCCCTGGAAGAGCTGTCCTCAGACACCAGAAATTGTCAGAGACGTGGCGCTCGCTTCTCCTGGGGTGGCCAAACTGAGACCATGTAGGCCAGATATTGTGGGGGCCGTCTTGGGCATCGTTTGGGGAGACTCTCCCTGAGAGTAAGGCAAACACAGATGCTAGCTGAGCCCAGAGATGAAGAGGACACATTTCTACAGACACTGCTGAAGTCTCTAAACACAGCCATGCTGAAAGCTGAATCTATACCTGAGATTCTTTACTTTCACAAGCTGATGCTGTGACTTGATTTTGAGTTTCCTTCCACTCAACCAAAAATGTTTGGACTATTACATACAGCGTTTTTTCCCCCTTTTATTATATTTAATGTTTAATTTGAATTTAAGAAATGAAATAAAATATCGCTTTTGAATTTAAGGGGAAAAAAGGCATATTTTAAAACAGATCTCTTCTAAGTATTCACTATTCTATTAGTTCTAAGAACGCCTAATTTTATAATTATTAAATTTAAAGACATATTTTCTAAAAATTATAATCAAACTATCACTTATCTCATGGTTTTTAATATAAAGCTACTTAAAAGAATGTTTTATATGAGATAAATATTCAATAAGTTATCATGAGAGTGCTGATAGCAGCCTCATGGGACTGTTGGAAAGTCATAGGAAATCCCAGTCTCATCGTTGGAAATAAAATTTCTCTATTGGAATTTAAAAGTCGTTCTTCGATAGATTAAGACGGTAGAGAACCTAAGAAAAATAGCAAATGCAAGATAGAGGAAATTATGGCCCTTGCATTAAGGGTGTGCTTCATGTAATAGTTGTTCTCATTCTGAACAGGGAATAAAACACAGTTTAGATTTTTAAGGCTGAGCAATCAACCGATGCCCATCAACCCATAGATCCTTGAAGGGGAGACTAGAGTACATGAATTCTGAGTGTAAACATCAGGATCTCATGCCAAAACAGCAAAGAAGCTTAAATGAAAGACACCCCACATTTCACACAATCATAAGTGAGACAACACACTTGCTTAAGAGTTGGGATTTGACAAGGTGGGAAAATGGGAGAAGGTAGCCATCTATGAAACCACTTTATCTGAGTTTACTTCATATATTTAATTCTGGATCAAACTGCAAATGGTACCTAGGAAAAGAACATGCTCTGATTTAGTATGATAAATATCCCTGGTTAAAAAATCTATACCAAAGGAAAAAAAAAACAAAAACAAAAAAGCTGGCAGTTTAGGAAATCCTTACACTTGGCAATGACTGATGCCCTGTTTAGAAAACGAATCCCACTTAAAATGAAATGCATGTGTGTACGAAATTTTCAGAAAGGTGTTCTAAATAACTTAGAAGACTCTCACTCCAGTCTTCTTTCAACTGTTTCATTTTTGTACTTAAATCACACATGCAGCCCTAACACAGCTCCGTTGTTCCACGTAACAATTATTGAATATCTGCTATTTACCAAGCTGGGTGCTGCGCACACGGAGCTAATTCCAACCTTGTCCCTACTTCTTGGGAATAGCAGTAAACTCTCAAGAACCACATACCAATTTATTCTGTAAAATATGCACTTTAATGGATTCAACCTATATTCAAAATGTATCTGAAACTCTGCTGAAGAGACAAAGAATACTATGTCTAGAAAAAATCCACAACACTGTAAATTGCTGTCTCGGCTGCAGGTGCAGTTGCAGGGGCAGAAAAGGAATGCCTCACCTTTATCTTTCAAAATTTCTCCCAAATTGTGGGCTTATCGATAATTTTTATTTAACTTGTGGGATTTCTTTGGATGTGTCAAATATTAATAAATGTATTTTAAATAAAAAGTTAAAATTTTTACATTACATGATGTGGTTTAAAGCACCATATAAAATCTAACGTAAGGAAATGATAAGCATAGCATTAAGAAAAGTCAATTCGTAGTGAGACTGTGGGTGCCGGCTCAGGGGAGACACTGATACGGCATCAAATTTATTTTCCAGTGATGAAATACAGTCTCAAAGATGGAAATAGATCACAGCAAGGAGGTTTGATTTCATCCCCATCCTGGCTCCTACAAAACCCATCTGTTTAAGTCCAGAACTCACTTTGTCTCCTTGATATGAAAGCTGACATATTCAGTTATAACAATACGCCCGGAGCAATATTTTCAAAAACTTCTGAAAGATTTAGCTCCACTGAGTGACATAATGTTACTCTGTACACAAAATGCAGCCAGCTATTGAAACCAGGAATTCAGCAAACCAAATGAAAGGAATCACAGAGTTTCCTAAGGTAACGATGCTTTCAAAATGTTCTTGAAATATAACTTTTGAACACTTCCCTCAGTATCAAAATGTCCTAATTTTTTTTATCCTTTCCATTTGTTTAACTCTTAAACAGAAAATCCATAGATTGGTCTCTGAATCCAGAACCACTATTGCTGTGAGCTCATTTAACTAAAATGGATCACATTTTCGGTTTTCTGTTCAATCCATACAAGTCTAAGACTTTAATTCATCCATAAGTTTAGCTCTACACCCACTTGGTTAATTGCAGTGTTGTAAATAGTGTCTTGAAACCAGTTCAAACCTTCCAGAGCACTGAGATAACCCAAGGAAAAGATTCCAGTCTGGCATCTTTGCAGAGTCTTGAAGCTGGTATGTGCTTGAATGTGGTTGCCACACAAATAAAGCCTCGCCTTGTATGAATCTCATGGTAATTATCAGAATGTAACTACAGTGGCCCACTTATGTGCTCCCCATTAGACAGGGTTAAGATCTTCATCAATGTATCCCCAGCACATCACAGAGTAGCTCTAAAGAAAAAGTACCCCCCAACAAATAAACAATGGGACTCCACAAGCTGCAGAGGAGGAAAATACTTTAGAATAGTTCAAAGAATGTGTGTGAGTCGTTAAGAAAGAAAACAGTCCTGATTTCAACTAGCCTTTTGATGACCTGTGACATTATTGGAATGTAGACGGTAATATATGTGTTTGGTGTATCTACATTTATTTAGAATTCAGTGCTTATTTAACTAGAAGCTATGGAGACCAGCTAATAATTTAGATGACCGAATCAGGTTCCTACTTCAATGTATTATATTTAGCTTAAAAGATCATTTTAATATGCCTCAAAACATTTAATCCAACAACTTCACTTCTAAAATTTTCTCTAAGGAGAGAACAAAATGGTTCAAAACATTTTTATATAAAATTTTCATTCCCGGAGTTTCTTAAAATTGGAAAAAATGTGAATAGTTGAAAAGTTTATAAATATGATGCATTTCTACAATTTAATTATTGCAAAATCATGATATAGATCAGGGGTTGACACACAATGGGCTACTTGCCAAATTTGGCATATGGCCTGTTTTTGTACAGTCTGCAAGCTAAGAACTGTTTTTCATATCTATTTAAAGTACTGTACAACAAACAACAATAAAACAAAACAAAACAAAAAAGAATATGCAACATAGATTGCATGTGGCTCTCAGGGCTAAGTAAAATAGTTGTTATCTAGATTGTTAGAGAAAAACCTGCTGACCTTTATTACAGATCTGTAAAAATTGACATGGAAAGTTATTCATGCAATAAATACTATCATTATGGGTAGTATTTCACTTTATAAAACGTTGCAAATGTATGTGTGTACACACATAGAAATGTCTGAGAGATGACTACAATTCTAATAGTGGTAATCTCTAGGAAATATAATTATACATTTTCTTTATTGTTTGAATTATACATTGATGCTTAAAAGTAATTTACATATATCGTTTTTATAATAAAAGTGTATTTTCATTTTGAAAAAATAGAGTTACCTAAAACATATTATTAATAAATGCTAATATTTTTAGTAGGCTTTGATTATATACCAGGCACTGGTCTCAGGACGTAACATGTATTTACTCGTGTGAGTCCTCACAATATCCAATGAAACAGGTACGTCTTTATCTTATTTTCAAATTTCAAAACTAAGGGTCAGAGAGTTAACTAGCTGTCTAGGTTTCACAACTGGTAGGTGACAGAGCCAAGGTCCAAATCTCAACAGTCATGAAACCATGTGTTTAACCACTAGACTATATTGCCATGCATTGATCACCTGTGGCTGCATAGCAACACATGGGCAAAACTCCTGGGTCTGTTTTGATATTGACATTTACACAATTTAATGTGCAATATGGCATCTAGTAAAAGATAATTCCACCTTTTGTTTCACAAATAGTATCCAAGGCCAAAAAAGGTGTAGTTCTGCTTCCAACAACACTTCGAGAATTCTATTCAATTCTGAGTATCATGCTTGGGAAGAAATATTGACCTTGTAAAGCATTTCAAAGAGAGAACAAGGGAACAATCTGGATGGTAAAGTGACTCAAATGTTTGTCTGAAGATAAACTAAAAAATTTAGCAGAAGAAATAGATTAGGGGATATCATACAACTGTCTTCAATGTTTGAAAGTAATTTCTAAGGGAAGGCTAAGCCTTGCTCTCTGTGGCCCCAAGGTGCAGAGATAGGACAATTAAGTACAAATCATGGGGAAGTAGCTCTCACCCTAACATAGGTAAGAATGTTTTTTCTTAACACCTGTAGTGCAAGAAATGGACTGTTCACGTTAGCAGTATACCATTTCCTGAAAGCATAAGAAAGAAGCCTGGATACTACTTCGAGGGGATTGGGTTTACTAACTTTTGTATGACAGCCACAAGTAGCAGTGTAAAAATGTCAATGGGCTAAAAGGCAAAATTGGTCCACACGCTGGACATAACTTGACAACACAAAAAGTCAACCACAGAGACCAGTGTTTTGAAACTTCATACTAGGAAAAACCCATCACTGGATAGAAAATTATCATCTCTCTGTCCATGATGAGAAAGTCAAGGAAAGCACATTCATTTTCAGACATTTTAGTTCTTCAAGGTTGTACATCATGTCAAAGGTGAGAACTGAAATTGTCAACCCCAACATTGAGCCCAGATATTAAAACCAAAACAATACTTTTTTGCCTCTTTATTAGTATTTCTTTACTCTTCCAGGACTGTTCTCCGGTTTGCCACCCTAAGATACCTCAAATCTCTGCCTCAAAATTCTGACCTTACTATTTCCATTAATCCTGAACTATTATTTCATGATTTCTACTCCATTCTATTCAAGTCATTGCATTGAAAGACCTGCCTTAACCCAAATTTCAGATTCTCAATAGACCGACCTTATCTTTCCTCTTCTGACACATTGCCAAAGCTTTGTGAGTTGATATTCTCCCTTTCCATGGTAGGTAATAAATTCAGCCTTATCTTATCATTCCATTTTGTCAGTAATGTTTGGCAAGCCATTTTTTGACAAAGGCATCTAGAGAAACATTGTACCAAAAAATAATAATTAAACAGAGAAAGAAATTACAAATTAATATCTCAAGGAAAAATAGAAGTTGTATGGTCTGAACAATTTGGCAACATCATAAAAAAGATGGACACTCTAACGTTAAGGTGATCAGTTCAGGAAATGCATGATTTAAATAAAATAAATAAATTTCAAATCCGTGTATTGCGTGTTTAATAAAAAGTAGAGCTAGAATTATGCTCCTTTTGCTACCTAACAAATGGCTAAACCTCTTATCCCTCCATATGACATATGGAAGACATGGCATTGTAGGCTTAAAGGGAGAAGCTAGACAAATAAATCAGACATGGAATATGCCAAATGTTGTGATTAAATCTTGGTGATATGCAATGCCCTGACATTTGCTTTTGTACTTGCTTTTTACCCTTTGTCCCTTTGTTCTCTGGCAAGAGCAAAGAGGTAGGAGTGAGGGGAAGGGAGTCACAGGACAAGCTGCTTGTTATTATTGCAAAACTTCATAGAAGTGAGTTTCAAAAGCACAGGAAGATGCCCAAGTGAATAAAAAAGATTTTTTTTCTTTCTTTTTTTTTGCTTTTCAATGACAAACAAAGACTTGTCTGGTCTTTCTCACTCTATTCACCATTTTATTCTCCCTTGAACTACTTTTGCTTCAGCCTTTTAAAGGACCAGATCTTTTTGGACTTCTTAGAATTACAGTTGAATAAAATCTGAAGTCAGAGAATATTTGATGTGCATGCTCTGAGGTGAGAAAGCATGGGTCAGAGACACCTGCAAGACATTGAAAGACAAGTTCAAGGCAGATGGTTCACAAAAGTAAGCAGGAGTGGGAGAGAGACCAGAAAGATGCAATAAGTAGGGCAAAGATAAGACCGAATCATCAATAAGAAGTTGGACTTGAACCTATATTGAAGGCAAGATATCTATAATAGTGTAAGTGGAAAGAAGACAGTAGAATTAGAAAAGAAAAGAAAATTCCATTATTTATTACATGTGGATATGTTATAGAAACATAGAGAAGTTGCTTAGGAAACATCCAAAAGTGTGCACTTAGTGTAATTTAACACACAAAAAATATACATAGAGAGAGAGAAAGCCTTTATCTAGAAATAAAGTTGTAGAATATGATTGCTGTATGTAAAAATTTTGGAATCTAATGATAAGATATGTAATATTTTTGCCAAGGCTATGTTTGGACTATTTTTCAGGAAAATGTGAATGGTATTCTTTGCTCACTCTTATTCTTAGAAGAATTGTGAAAGAGTAAAGAAAACTAAAAGCACCAGCAGATGGAATAGTAAAATTGCCTGTAATGGAAGAGCCCAAAGGTGAGAAAAACCGAAGAATTTATCCACCGGCTCTCACATCGTGTTAGTGTTAACCTTCCTGCTGGGTGGCACAAGTGTGGATGAATAGCATAAGCAGAAACGCTTCCAAGTGGCATAAAAAGAGGACAAAAAATAAATAAATAAATAATAGGTGGAAGTTCCAGCAGAACTGGAAAAAAAAGTGAAAATTCGAAATGGTATGCAAAAAAAGAG
The DNA here is from genome assembly GCA_004363605.1 of Indri indri. Lineage (NCBI taxonomy): Eukaryota > Metazoa > Chordata > Mammalia > Primates > Indriidae > Indri > Indri indri. Next base: position 41,133 of record RJWJ010004045.1, on the reverse strand, counting down.
AATACACAAGAGGTACACAAGAAAAGGTGATCTCAACAGTACTGAAAGCCATTGAGGGCACCAAAGGCAGTGAGAGGAGATAAGAGTCCAAATCCTGGGTCACTCCAGTGTTTAGAGACCAGAAAGACGAGAAACAAAAGTGGTGAAGAGGCAACAGCTGGGGAGGCAGGATGAGAGCCAGGAGAGTGTGGGGGTCTAGAAACTACATGGAGAAAGCAATTCAAGAAGAGACAGTGATGAACTATATCAAATGCAGCCGAGAGATCAACAAAGAAAAGAATTAGCCATTGGATTTAGCAATGATATGAAGGTCATTGGTGACTTTGTCAAGAAAACCAGGAAGAGCCTATTTGGAGTTTAGGATTAAATGGGAGGAGAAGAATTTGGGGAAATAATTATAGGCAACTCTTTTCAAGAGTTTATCTCTTTTTTTGGCTGTTATTATTGACACGAAACAATTGTACATATTTATGGGGTACAGTGTGATATTTCAATACATGTGTACAATGCATAATGATCAAATCAGGGTAATTAGCATATCTACACCTAAAACATTTATCATTTCTTTGTGTTGGGAACATTCAAAATCTGCTATTCTAGCTATTTGAAAAATATACAATAAATTGTTGTTAACTATGGTCACCCTATAGTGTCACAGAACACTAGAACGTGTTCCTGCTGTCTAGCTGTACTTTCGTATCTCTTAACCGACCTTTGGCTATACCCCTCCCCACTACGCTTCCCCACCTCTAGTAACCATTACTCTACTTTCTACTTCTATGAGATCAACATTTTTAGTCTCCGCATATGAGTGACAATATGGGGTATTTATCTTACTGTGCCTGGCTTATTTTGCTTAATGACTCCAAGAGTTTTAGTGTGGTGGGAGAAAAAAAAAATGGGAGAGTAGCTGAAAAAAAAGATGTGGGTCCAAGGCATGTCTTCTTTTAAGCATAAACAAATTACACCATGTTTGTATGTTTATGGGAATAACCCAGGAGAATGGGGAAAATTGAGAAGGCGAAAAAGGAGGATTACCCGTAAGTGGGTGAAAGGGGAAGTCCTCTAGCACGCTAAGGGGAGCGGTTGCAGGGGCGGTTTGTCCATGTTCTGGAGAGAGGCAGAGCATAGAGACACAGACTTAGGTAGGTTGGTAGGTAACAGTGGAGGAGTTTAAGGAAATTCCCTTTGGATTGCTTCAGTTTTCTCAATTTTCTCAAAGCAAAGTCACAAGCCGAGCTTGAGTATTGGAGAGGAGGTGCTGGAGGATTGAGGAGCAAGGAGATGTATAAAATAGTTCTACAAGAGATGGGGGGAGAAGAAATGTAGTAGGAACAATTGCGTGATGGCAAGGCAGCAGGAAGAGCCCCCACACGGATGATGTGGGGCTTATGGAGCAGGCTCTGCAGAAGAGACCCTGACCATGAACCCAGCTCCCACCAGCCTTTAGCTAAGTGACCTGGGCAAGTGAGTTAACCTCTCTGATCCTCCCTTTCCTGCCCCATAAAACAGAGATGATAATAATAATAACACATTCCACTTAGAATAGAGGATTAGGGAATGCATATAATATATATTACTCATATATTAATACATATATGCTTATATACATATATATCTCATACATAAAATTATATGCCTGGAACACAGTAAGTGCTATATGTGATAACTATTATCTATATTAACATTAGTTAGTGTCCATGAATTTAAATTCAAGATAAACACCAAAGATAAATGTTTATCAAAGTCACTTCACTCCTTCCTCTTTCATGACATAATAATTAAGTTATCAAGTCCTGCGAATTCTCATTTAAAAAAAAAAAACCTTTCAAATATCACATTGAATTGTATAAAATTATTGATATTCAGTTGCTGGTTTTCTAGAAAAACTATACAAAATTGGATCGATTAGGTGCCCTAATTTGTGCCAGGCCAACTCTCAACAGAGAAACCTAAGCCCTAGTAGACTGTAAGATTTATGTAGTACCTTACTGGCAAGTTTCCTTAAATGCCAAGATACAATTGTCTTAGCAGCCTTTCCATATCTTTTCTATTTTATTTTAGAATTTTATGACATTTACACACACAAACACACACAAAATGTATTCTAGAAACTTTCTTTTTAAAAAATCACCAGCCAAAATATTTTTCTAAATCGAAGAAAGAGTCATCTAAGTTAGTCAGGAGAAGAATGAGCGATGAGCTCTCAGAAGCCAAAAGGAAAGTGATGGATCCACTGTGTAGAAAGATGAATTGAGTCCGGGAGGGGGAAATGGAAGCCTCAGCGGAGACCACCCCCGAGCCCGGGCCTGAAAGAGATTTCCCCGAAAAATACCGCAAAGATGAAAAATGAACTACAGAAGAGGCAAAGGCCTGAAAATAAACAACAACAAAAAAAGAAAACCTCAACAATAGTCAACTGATAAAAAAGAAAAATAAAACTGAGACAAAATGACTTGCATTGTTTTTCCTGCAATACACAATGCAATGTGTCTCACTCAATCAAACAGTCGTTCCATCCTGAAAATTTCCAAATAACATTACAGTTACTCCAGTTTCCACCCAAGGAGTCAATTAAAAATGAACCTAAACTCTTTCTGAACAGGTTTAGGTACTTACTGGATAATAATTTACTTTTTAAAAAAACGTGGTTACAGTTTCTGCAAGAGTGAAAATATCATTTAAATTCCATCTGCCGCTTCAATAGTAAGGGAGCCTGGGACTGCTGTGTCCCTGTGCTGGGTTCCTTTCATCCGGAGAAAATGCCGGAGCCGATGTGCAGGCTGCAGAGTCCCCCCGGGCTCCATGCTCAAGGGCAGCATTTCACAAACGTAATCAATTTTAAAATATGCAAGCTTCTGCCTGTGTGTACACAGGGACAATTTTATTTTCTAATTTGAAATAGCAAAAATAAGTTTTATTTCCAGAAGAATTCACTACCAAACTACTTCATTTCAAAGTTGAGATGCCAAGATGCATAATGCATATGCAATTTGTAGGATCTCTACACATTTTAATTGCCAAATTCAAATCGAATAAACTATATTAATGAAAACCCAAGCAGTCACAGGAACCCTTGGCTTAATCCATATTTAACAAGTATTGACAGGCATTTTTTTTGTATTAAGAAGGCAATAATCACACACCATCTGCTGCCAGTTAAACGGAACTAATCCAATTGTTAAATTACAAATGAAAGGACTGAGTTATAAATATGTTTGATTAAAATGGACCCCGGGCAGTTTTTTTTTTTTTTTTGTAGCGTCTGCTGCAGCTAAACCTCAGTCATTTAAGGGTGGCTAATTCAGGACCTTTGCTTCTTTCTCCCTGATATTTGTGATTTCTGTGTATGAGCACTTTTGCCAGAGAATGAGCAAAAGGAGAAGTAAGGAACATACATCCATCCTGCCAGCTGTGTGACTCCACAGTTAGAAACAGTAATACCACACATTGTTTGGGCTTGTTTTAAGATAACAACAACAACAAAATAACCAAAACACTATGCAATAAAAAGTCCCCTATATGATAACTACAAAACAGTATTTTTTTATTGGACCACATAGATTCAGATTAATAAATTTCTAGACTTAAAGACATATTTGGCCAGGCATGGTGGCTCACACCTGTAATCCTAACACTCTGGGAGGCCAAGGCAGGAGGATTGCTTGAGTTCAGGAGTTTGAGAAAAGCCTGAGTAAGAGCAAAACCCTGTCTCTATTAAAAATAGAAAAATTAGCTGTGTGTGGTGGTACTCTCCTGTAGTCCCAGCTACTTGGAAGGCTGAGGCAGATGGATTGCTTAAACCCAGGAGTTTGAGGTTGCAGTGAGCTATGATGATGCCACTGTACTCTACCTGGGGCGACAGAGGGAGACTCTGTCTCAAAAAAGAAAAAAAAACTAATAGATGAAATTGTTATTAATAACTGTTTTTAATCTGTTCTATTCTCTCTACGTCAATTTATAAAATTTACATTCTCCCTGAGTCAATTTATAAAAATGTCTAAGAATTTTATTTAAACATAGCAGATATTCTCTTTGATTCATAAGCCCACTAATATGAGGATAATATCAATGCAAAAGTACACAGAGATTAGGAAAGAAAATAGCAAAAACCATATCTCAACAAAATTTTGAAAGATGGAAAGTAGATGGGAAAATTGTAAATGGCTTAGCAGAGAAGAGGAGGATAAGAAGTTATTTTTCTCACAGAAATCCTAAGAATTTCAGTAATTGGAGGTACCTGAGCTTTGGAAAGTAGAGTTGGGCTGCAGGAATAAAAATTAGAACTTTATTAAAAGCCTGTATATCAATATTAGATTCTCAGATCTCTTCCTAACTCAGCACACTCAGGCCAAAATATCCTTTATTCTAGCCCTTTCTCCCTCTGTTCACCCTGTAGAAGACCACAGACTGGACTCTAAGAAAGACCTGACTCTCCAATTAGCTTTAAAGTGCACCATTCATAAATGAGTAGACAGCTAAAGATGACCAATACTCTAAGAAGGCTCTGTGGTGGACATGCTCCATCTGCCTCTCCAGAGCCACCCCCTTCCTTCTCTCCCGTTCAGTGTGCCCCAGGAAGCTGAGCCCCAGAGAATGCATCAGCCAGGTCCCCTGAGTCCTGGCTGCCAGGTGGATTAGGTTAACTAACGGGAGATACCAGCTAGAGATTGTAAAGGAAGAGTGAAGTCTGTCTCCCTGGCCCACAGGTTGGCAATAGCTACATTTCTTTATTAAACAATATAATAATGATTTTTTTTTAAATGTAGCTACTTTAAGCAACTCTTACCTCCAATAGCAACTGTAACCAGTGTTCTCTCTAAGTCCCATTAATTTTCCCTCTCCTTGCCATTTAGGCCTAGAGACAATCGCGTATCCTCATTATTATTAACCCCTGGTTTTTCACCACCTTTTATTGCTTGTGCTTAACTCTGCAAACAGAGCCTTCCAAGAAGCCTTCCCATCAACTTCCCTGGGTGGGACAACTACTATCTACTAGGATCCTGAAATAGCCTCTGATTGGAAAGAAACAGACCAAAGCAAATCTGCAAGAAAAGAGACATTTGTGGAAACAGCTATAACATAAGGAAGAGGAAATATTTAAAAATCAGAGAAAATAAGAGAAGATATTAATATATTACCTCTAATAAATATCAGCACAAACAGAATACTAGAGAAAAGAAACAACCAGATAATAAGAAAACTCCCTTGCAAATTAAAAATATAATTAACTGAAATTTTAAAAAATTAGAGGTGATAGAGCAAAGAGAATCTACCGGAAAGTAGAACAAAAAGACACAGAGGTCAAAAAAATTTGAGCATCAGCACGAGATATCTAACATCCCACTAATAAGAGTTCCAGAGAGAGTAAACAAAGGCAGTGAATTATAAAATTTTTAAAAAGTGTTTTACATTTAATTTAAGAAACAAAATCGCAACTGAAGAGCACAGATCTTCACACTAAACAAGCCCACAGGTTGCCTAGCACATCATTGTAAAATTTTAGCCCATGGAACTTTTCCAGACTAAACAAGTGGGAGTAAAGAAAACTGATGCTAAATACTGTGTACAAAGCAAGGATGCAGGGTATGATCCTGGATGCATCCCGGATCAGGAACTGTTTTGTCTTTTGCTACAAAGAAATGACCTGCTGATTAGATAATAGTGTTATATTAAAATTCATTTCCTCAAGTAGAAAATGCTACTGTGAAAAAAGAATATCCTTATTTTTAGAAAAGACACACTGAAGCATTTAAGGGCAAAGGGGCATCATGTCTGCAACTCACTCTCAGTCTAAATGGTTCAAAATAAATAATAACATGTATATCAATATAAAGAGAAATTGATAGATTAATAAAACAAATATAAAAAGTTGGTAGTACCCAGGATATCTGGATGAAGGATGTATAAGAAGTATTCGTATTACTTTGGCATCTTGGAAGTTTAAAATTATTTCAAAATAAAAAGTTTATATACATGTGATATATACAGACATACACATACATAATATATAAACACTTATTCAGGCTTATGTATTCATGTAAGAAAAAAACATGTTATATATAAAGGATCAGAATGGCACTGGTCAGAACTCCCAACAGCACCAATCATGTCTTGAAAGCAATGAACCAATAATCTCAAAATTTTAAGAAAAAATTATTTTCAACCTAGAATTTTCAACTGTAACTGTCAATCAAGTGTAAAATAAAAGCATTTTAAAACATGTAACAACTGAAAAAATTTACGGTCAATGCTCACTTCCTCAGGAAGCTATGCTAGAATGTGTTACAGCAAAAGCAGGTAGAGACTCAAAAGAGGAAGACCTGGGATTCAAGACAGATTTCAAACACTGGCGCTGCACAATGGGAAGTCCTGGAACAACAGCTGGGCAGCACATCTGGACCAACCAGCCTAGGCAGGAGCACAGGTAAGGGCCACAGCAGGAGGTTTCCAGGGAAAACAAATAGGAAATTGTGGATTAGTGGATGAGTGTAACTACTGGGAAAATTACTGGTCTGTGGAGTATCTGGTAGATAAAAAGATGAGTAAAGAGAACACTAAGCAACTTAGGAGGGAGAGAGAAAGAAGGGGGAGAGATACAGACAGACAGACAGACATTAGTTCCAGAAAAAAAAACAAAAGGCTGTGCCAGAAAGAAACCTAACAACAGTATTCACATGATAATAATAATGTGAACACTGAGTGTTGGTGTAAACTAAAACTGCAATACAATTACATCGAGACAATGGAGAGAGGGTTGGTAAATGACTGAGGTGGTATAAGAGGCATATTATCAACCACTATAACAGGAAGTAAAGTCTAAAATTGATAATCAAGAAATAAACAATATTCACATGTCATTTAATTATATGGATGTAAATACCAGAAGAAACAGTAAGAGAGTTGAAAGTTATTGCCTTCATAGAAAGAGACCAAGGATTAGGGGGATGGTTAGGATGGCAGACCCTTTATTTTGGGTAAGCTTGGTGTTTTAATATTAAGTACTATATTACTTTTATTAAAACATTAATTTAAAAATTAAACTATAATGACCAAGCACTCCATATATATCCTATCATTTAATAGCAAAATGTGTTGTATTATCTATATCTATATCTGTATCTATATCTACAGATATATTCCATTATTTTTAAGGAGCTTTGTAAAATAAATAAATAACTGTGGAATGGAAATAATGATGTACCTTGAAATCATTAGATCCATACCTGTCTGTTCATACTCTCTTAGATTTTTCAGACTAGTCATAATTTCAAATATTATATCCCACTCTCCTGATAAATATGCTTATGCTTGTTGGACAATGTCACCTAATTTTCTGATTTAAAATTATTGTCAGGCTACTCATATCTTTAACCTATCACCAATTCAACTTAGGCATATCCAAGAACTTAATGCTACTGTGAACTTTTATACAAGATACAGAAAAATCTATCGCCTATATCTTTAGTATGATAAAAGGTCACCTTCAGACAAAACAATCATTGTGCTGTTTTGACTTTGGCATTTAAAGAATTATAGGTATGTTCTAGAAATATAGATCTATTTTGAAGTCACCTGCCACAGTTTGCTTGACATTTTCAGATAGCTAAATCATAAGGTGTGTTGCAGGTAAGGTAAAGAACTTTAAAAGAGAATAAATAAACAGTGGATGATGAGGCAAAGGGGAAAAAAGAAACAATAGTTCTTTCAAATCCATCAGTTCACTGAATTCTCTTAATTGAAAGAAATGGATCATTCATACTTTCCAGATGAGGTAACTGAGGTTCAGGGAACTTGTAACTTGCCAAGGATCATATATCAATAATTGAACAACTATTAAACAACTACTGTGTACCAGATACTGTACTACCATACACTAGGAATATGATGTGATGGTTTTCAAGGAGCTTACAAAGTCAGGGAAAACAGATCTTAAAAATGGATGTGGGCCGGGCGCAGTGGCTCGTGCCTGTAATCCTGGCACTCTGGGAGGCCAAGGCGGGAGGATGGCTCAAGGTCAGGAGTTCGAGACCAGCCTGAGCAAGAGTGAGACCCCACCTCTACTAAAAATAGAAAGAAATTATCTGGACAACTAAAAATATATAGAGAAAAAATTAGCCAGGCATGGTGGCTCATGTCTGTAGTCCCAGCTACTCAGGAGGCTGAGGCAGGAGGATCGCTTGAGCCCAGGAGTTTGAGGTTACTGTGAGCGAGGCTGATGCCACGGCACTCTAGCCTGGGCAACAGAGCCAGACTATGTCTCAAAAAAAAAAAAAAAAAGGCTATGAAATAGATACACAGGGTGCTATGAAAACACTTGGGAAGGGTGTCTAACTCAGGGCTTCCTAGAAAGCTGACAGCTAAGCTGAAATCTTGAAGCCAAGTGAGAATTAGCTGGGCAAGATGGGTTAATTTAAGCGCATTTTCAGAAGAGAAAAATGGAGTATATCTAAAGCCAGATTAAGCTGACTCCAAGATCCAGGTCTTCATTTGAATGAAACTGGCATCATTATTTTATTCAAGCATTATCGCTTTAGTATTCGTTGATTTGTAGTTTAGGGGATACCAAACATATACAACGCATGGTTCTCATCTGTTAGTGGTTAAATGTTTGTTTCTCCCCAAAATTCATACACTAAAGCCTTTACCCCTAATGTGATGATATTTTGAGGTAGTGTCTTTGGAAGATAATTAGGTTTAGATAAGGTCATGAGGGTAGTGCCCTCATGGTGGGATTAGTGTGCTTATAAGAAGAGGAAGAGACCAGAGCTCTTCTTCCCTCTCCATGATGTGAGGACACAGTGAGACGACAGCCATCGGCAAGCCAGGAAGAAGGTCGTCACCAGGAACCAAATTGGCCGGCACCTTGATCTTAGACTCCCCAGCCTCCAGAATGGTGAGAAATAAATTCTTATTGTTTAAATCACCCAGTCTATGTTGTTTCGTTATGACTGATGAATATATCATTTTGTATAAAACTCAAAATATACCCAGAAGGCAAGACAGAATCACAAAACAAATTAATAAATCAAAAACAGGCAGAATTGGATCCAGCAAAGAGTACAGTTGACCAAAATGACTTGGTTTGGGATCTAAATTCTTCAAGTGACTGAACCTGTCCAAGGCAGAGTTTCATATCTCTAAACTAGTAATCATACATATTTTGTAGAGGTGCAGTGGAGATTGAATGAGATAATGAATATGAAGTCCACGTAAAAACTCAAGAAATGATAATAACCATCACTGTTATGATAATGAAAGATGTTACAAGACAATACCCAATTAATTATTACATAGTATTGAAAAATCATGCATTCCTTTCTGTCTTCAGCGTCTTTGCTCTTCCTTCCCTTTAAACACACTCCCACCAGCTCTTCCCAAGCCAAACTGCTTCCCATCTTCCACACCTCCATTTAATCATCCCTTCCTACACGGACCCTTCTTGAACTTCCCTGACTCTCAAGAAACCTCTTCTTACCCCTTCCCCAGAGGCACTACCCAGCCCCATGTTATATAAAGACTCATCACCACATGAAATTACCTGTTTTAACTGCATACTTGTATTATCTGTCTCCTCCTAATAGAACATAAATTTCCTGAAACCAGAAGCATTTTCTTATCCAGTGACCCATCTCAACACCACACCCAGAGAGAGTATCTGGCACACAGTGGTAGCTCAACAAACATTTTAAATAAATGAATAAATAAGTTCTATTGAATTAGAAGCCATAAGTCAGATATAGAAAATTCAGTGGTTTCATGGGGAAATTAGCATCTCTGTGGAATCCTGATAGTATCTGGAAGGTTCACCTCAAGGAGAATAATATTCTGTCCACGAAGCCTGTGCCCACAAATTCAGTAGCTGTTCCCATATAACATTAGAATTTACCTTGATCTTGACACACAGTACATCAACTTGACACCTTTTCATCTCACCCAGTAGTTCTTGACCAGGGACAATATTACCCCCTTAGGGCATGTTGTTTTGTTTCATTTTATTTTGTTTTGGCTGTGGGATTTTTTTTTGATAAATACGTACAATAAGTAGTACCTGGAGAGTTTTAGAAGCACATCAGACCTGAGAATGAAGGATGCTAGATGCCCTGCAATGCATTGAGCAATCTCTCAAATGAAGAATTGCCCCGAACAAAACCCCCTTTGTTGTAGAGACACTGCAGGGCTGAGCTTCGCAGTTTCCGCGGCTGCCAAGGCTGGGAACCTGTGAAGGTGGGGTTTACTTTTTGAACAACTGTACCTGCTTGTTTCCTGGCTAAAGAATACTCTTCCCTCTGCTCCCATGTTTACCCTCAGCCGAGAAAGAATTCCCGAACTATCTTGTCCTAGAATTCCTCACTTCTGGTTAAGGAAAACCTCCCAGTCTTTCTCATGCTTTAAGTCGGCAACATTTAGTCAATACCTGATAAATCAATTTTTCCCATAAACTATAGTCCCAAGCATAGTTAAACTGAAAGCATTATAGCACTTAAAATGTTTTCATTGAGTTTTTATAATAAATATTCTAAATCGGTATTAATTTGTAGTAGTCGGATTTGGGCAGATACAAACAGTAGAAAGAAGTAACGTAATCAGGTATTTCATTTACTTGGTTCATATTTTATTGCTCCCCTAAGTGTATTCTTGGGATAGAGAAAAGGTGATATAAGCACGTGGGGGTCTTGGCCCGTGCAGTAAATACACTGGGTGACAATTCTCTACAGGTCTCTCATGAGTCTGCACATCATGCTAACAGAGGCCCTTCCTGCCTTTTGGTCCCAGACTATCTTTTGAAGGATGTTTGTAGAGCAAACAGCAATTGGAAGACAGAGCAGAGGTCAGTTTTGCTGACTGTTCAGTATAATAAATATAATGTCTCCCTCAATGGCAACAGGCTAGAAGGGTTATTTGCAGCCTCTTACAAAAGATTCAGAGTTCCTAAATCTGGAGCTTCTCAACTGTAATACAAAGTTTCTGAGTGTGCAGTATCCACCTTGACTTCCCTTTGTTACTCTGATGGGCTTTGGAGAACAAGAAGAACCAACAAACCATGAATCCCATGCTGCTTGCTATGCCATGAGTATTAAAGTTCTTTGTCCCTGACCCAGGAGTCTCATGTCTCCTGGGTCCATAAAATTGCAGACTAGCATCTATGAAATTGTGACTTGCTAACTTTGTTAGCTTGCAATCAGGATAAATTCTCAGACTGTTCATAATACTTGACAATAAGAAATAATAATTACACTGTAAACTAGCATATAATATACACCTTGAAAAATAGACAAAATTACATCAGACATGGATGGAAGAAAAAAATGACCTCAGTAGCATTTTGAGTGAGATCTAAAAAAAAAAAAATGTTTAAATGATAAGGAAAATAAATTTCAAGCAGGAAGGAATGTCATGTGCAAAAGAACAGAACTGGAAAATATGACACAAGTTTAGGAAGTGACAAATAATTCTTTTAGCTGGCCTACAGAGTTCATGAAAATAAAGCTAAATATAAAGGCATTGCTTTCTGGCATGCAATATTTATTCCAGGGACTGAGACTGGAGTATCAATGATCTATTGCTTTCAGAGACCAATGAATAACCTAGAATTTGTCCCTTTTGCTTTTTTTTTTTGAAAATATTCTAGGCTGGTTCCAAGATAAAGATGAGCTGCATCACTGACTCTCTGATCTCATCAACATTCATTTGCATGACTGCAACATCCTCCTAGCTGGTTCCCTGGCTTGTACATTTGTCCCACTAGCTATACCACATTCCCATCCACAAATTGGTTAAAAAGAATCTTTCTTTTTCTAATTGACGAATAATAATTGTATGTATTTATGGGGCACAATGTAATGTTTTGAGATATGTATACATCGCAGAATAATTAAATCAAGCTAATTAACATGCCCATCATCTCACTTACTTATCTTTTTTGTGGGGTGAGAACATTTAAAATCTACTCTTTTAACAACTTTGAAATATAGATTATTATTAACTATAGTCACCATGCTGTGCAGTTACAGATCACTAAAACTTACTCCTGTCTAATGAAAACTTTGTACCATTTGGCCGATATCTCCTCTTTCCCCATGCCCCCTTTCCTAGGGCTGCTTTAACAATGTGCCACAAACTGAGTGGCTTAAGCCACAGAAATTTATCGTCTCACAGTTCTGGAGGCTGGAAGTGCAAAATCAAGGTGTTGGCAGGGCCGTGCTCCCACCAAAGCCTCTGGAAGAGGAGCATTCCTTGCCTCTTCCAGCTGTTGGTAGCCCCAGTTCCTTGGGTTGTGGCAGCATCTCTCTCCTCTCTGCCTCTGTCTTGCTGTGGCCTCTTTCTTCTGTGTCTGTGTCTGTGTCCAAATTTCCCTCTTCCTGGATGGATTCCCTTGCATTGGGTTAAAAGCCCACCCAACCTTACTCCAGTATGACCTCATCTTAACTGAATTACGCCTGCAGTGACCCAATTTCCCAATAACTGTGTTTGGAAGTAGTTCCCGCATCCATGGGGGATACATCCCAAGACCCTCAGGGGATGCCTGAAACCACAGACAGTACTGAACCTCATATATACGTTTTATTACTGTATATACATTCCTGTGATAAGGTCTAATTTATAAATTAAGCCCAGTGACAAATTAACAACAAAAACTAATAATAAAATAGAACAGTTATGTCAATATACTGTAATAAAAGTTACATGAATGTGATCTCCCTCTCTCTCTCTCTCTCAAAATATCTTATTGTACTCACCCTGTCCCTCTTGTGAGGACGTGAGATGATAAAATGCCCATGTGATAAGGTGAAGTGAGGTGAATGATGTAGGCATTGTGACGGAGCATTAGGCTACTTTTGACCTTCTGACTATACATCAGAAGGAGGATCATCTGCTACAGGGATCCTCCTGGATCATCCAGCCGTGATGATGTCGATGGTTGGATGTCAGGAGCAAATGATGCAGATGACTAACTGGTAGACAGCATACACAATGCAGGTTCTCTGCACAAAGTTCTGATTCATGTCCCACTTGGGACAAAGTGGGATGGCACAAGATTTCATCATGCTACTCAGAACAGCATGCAATTTAAAATTTATGAAGTGTTTATTTCTGGAATATTTCATTTAATATTTTTGGGCTGCAGTGGACTGTGGATAACTGAATCCTCAGAAAGCAAAATAATAAGGGGGCTATCGTATATATACCTGAAGGCAAGAGAGAAATTGGCCAGAAACTGAAAGAGAGTCTATCTGAAAAGCTGAATAGCAAGGGTGAGATTTGTGATTTTTGCAGTCTTTTTCCTGAGTGCACTTCTCAGACTGTGCACTGCTCAGATGGGCCATAGATTTGTACCACAGACTTACTGACTGGAGATGTCAAAGGATAGAGTTAGGGGCTGGCAGAGTAACCATAAATTTGGGATGGGTGTAGAATCCTGAAAAGCAGGAAGAGGGAGCCATTGAGATGCTGAGCCTCAAATATAAAATGCACCCTAATCTTTGGCTGACTTGTAATCTATGTGTGCTTGAGAAGAGGATGTGGAAGAGCCAGGAGAATCAGGAGAAAAAAAAAACCAGAGCTGAAATTACAACTGCCCTCCATCACCAAAGAGACAGAATTAGGAGCTGAGTTCAACCAAGTGAAAGAAACATTCTTCAGGAGGAAATAATAGAATCCGGAGTACCTACACTGTATCGTCTTTAATGTTAAATCCAATTTAAAAATTACTTCACATGCAAAGAAACAGGAAAATGTACCCATACTCAAGGAAAGGAAGGCAATAGAAACCTCCCTAAGATGATCCGGGTGTTGCAATTAAGAAAGCAACCATTTTAAATGTTCAAGAAAGATTTACTCAAAATGAGTGGGCAATCATTATGGACAATTACATGGGCAATCTCAGCAAATAAACTGAAACAATAAAACAGAACCAAATAAAAATTCTAGAAGTAGAAAGTGTAATGACTAGCATAAAAAATTCACTGGATACGCTAAACAGGAGATTAGAGATGGCTATAGGGTTAGTGAACTTGAGGAGAGATAGATCAGTAATGATTATCCAATCTGCAGGACAGAAAGAAAAAAAAAATGATTGAGAGAAAAAAAAAAGATGGACCAAAAACTAAGACTTTTGAGCAATATCGAGTGATTTAATGTATGTGTAATCGAAGTCCCGGAGGCTAAGAAAAAGAATGGGACAGAAAAATATTTGAAAAATAATGGCAGACTTGCAGTTTCCAGTCTGACATGTAGGGAACTGAGAAGTCAGCGGTCCATCCTAACAAGCAAATAGCTGACCAAGCTGAAAAAATCAATAACTCTTCTTACATTTGTCAGAGAAGTGAGGTCACAGGGCCAAGTGCTTTCCCCAAAATTGGCAAGACAGAAGGTGGATACAGAGAATTATGAGATACGCCCTCAAGAGAAACTATTTTATCACAATCTGAATGACTGGGTTTGGCCAAAACCTAACTCTCCTGGGTGAAAGGAATACCCGCCTCCAACCCTTTAGCTATCCTGCCCAACCAAAGGGGATGGAAAAAAACCTGAGAAGTACCTGCGAAGTTCACAGCCTGGGGGCTCAGGTTCACTGAATGACTGGGACCTAATCATAGCGCCAGAGGACAATTCTCGTCCTTACCACCACATTACAAAAGGCCTATCTACTGCAGTTTTTTCATCCAGCACATTATTCCTCCCTTTCCACAAAAAATTACAAGGCACATTAAAAGTTAAAAAAGAAAAAAAAAAAGGTTTGAAGTAACAGAACAAGCATCAGGACCAGCCGGAGATATTTCTACCCCTCACCAGTAATTGGTAGAACTATTAGACTTTCAACCACCTTGATCTTACTGACATTTATAGAAACTATATCTTCAAACTGTAGAATGTATTTCTAAGTGCAAACCTACATTCAGCTAAAGAGACCATAAGTCGAGCCATAAAACAATATCAATCATAATCTCAGTGAGAAATGTGTGTGTGTGTGTGTGTGTGTGTGTGTGTGTGTGTGTATACACACACACATACGTATATTAGATACAGGGTTTTTCTCTGTCACCCAGGCTGGAGTAAAGTGGCATAATCATAGCTCACTGCAGCATCTAACTCCTGGGCTCAAGCGATCCTCCTGCCTCAGCCTCCTGAGTAGCTGGAACTACAGGCTCGTGCCACCATGCCCAGCTAATTTTTTTTATTTTTTTGTAGAGATGGGGTCTCACCTGTTTGCCCAGCCTGGTCTCAAACTCCTGGGCTCAAGCGATCCTCCCACCATGGTCTCCCAAAGTGCTGGGGCTATAGCCATGAACCACCACTTCTGGCAAGAAATTTGTATAGGAATTGATAAGGTATTTTTAAAACTTATATGGAAAAGGACCTAAAATACCCAAAACAATCTTGCAAAAGAAAAACAAAGTTGGCAAACATATACCATCTGGTTACAAGATTTACTACAAAGCTATAAAAATCCATTTGGATTTCAAATACAAATAGACAAATAGATTATTGAACACAATAGAGAGTTCAGAAATAGACCTGCATTTAATATGGTTAATCAATATTTAATATTTGACAAAGATACCAGAGCAATTCAAAGCAGAAAGGAAAATCTTTTCAACAAATGATGTTAAAACAACTGGATATCCAAATGCAAAAATCAGTAAATAACCACCATTCTTATTTGATGTCATATACAAAAATTATGTTGCAATGAAGCAGAGTCTTAAATGTAAAAGATAAAATCAGCAAAACATTTTTAAAAGGAAACATAGAAAAATGCCTTTGCAGACAAACACTTCATAGACAGAAAGCAGAAAGAATAACCACAAGAAAATAAATGATAAATTGTACTTTCTCAAAATTAAAAATTGCTTATCAAGGGGTATCATTTAAAAAAAATCAGCATCAAGCCACAGACTAGGAGGAAAAAACCACAAAATATGTAGCTGACTGAAGTCTTGTATATAAAAGAGACAGTTATCAAATGAATAACTAGTAGCACCTGAAAAAATGCTCAATATTGTTTGCTTTAGGGGAAATACAAATTAAAATCATAAAATATTATTAATGGAAATGTAGAATGCCACAACTACTTTGTAGGTATGTTTGGCATTTGCTATACAGTTAATCATGCACCAACACTTTGGCATAACAATTCTACTCTTAAGTACTTATCCAAGAAAAATGAAAACATTTGTTCAAAAAAGAGACTTGTACAGGAATATATACAACAGCTTCTGAACAATGGCTGAAAATATATTCCTTTCGATTGTACATAAAACATTCAGCTAGACAGACCATGTGTAGGACCATAATACAATGGCAAATGTCTATCACTGGGAGAATGGAATAACAAATTGCCATATACTCATACAATTGAATACTACTCAGCAATAAAAAGGAAGTAATTACTAATATGTACAAAAACACGAATGTATGTCATAGACATTATTCTAAGTGAAAGAAGGCAAAAAGAAATGAAGAGTCTCTATTGTATGATTCAATTTACATGAAGTTCTGGAATTGGTGAAACCAAGTTATGATAAAAAAAATAAGAATAGTCATTACCTGGCTTGGGGTGATGGGATGGTTGCTTGGAAGGGGCATGAGTGAACTTCCTAGGCAGATGAAACCATTTTATAATCATGATAGAAGTGTGGTTTTCCTAGGTATATACATTTTTCAAAAATTGTACTAATATGATTTATGCATTTCAATATATGTAATTTTACCTGAAAAAAACTAAAAACTAAAAAATAAAATAACCATGGAGTCCCCAGGATTGAGGAGGCAATAGGTAGACTGGGTGATATGAGAATAGCAGAATGGTGATCATTGTTGAATCTGGGTGATTGGTAAAAAGGGTTCGTCATACTATTTACTTTGCATTTGGTTGATATTTCTTGTAATACGAATTTTAAATTATTCTATAATGAGCCATTCATTCAACACATATTTCCTTGTGATTTCTATGTGCTAGAGACTCTTCTCAGTTCTGCTGAGAACACAATCAATACAACAAACATGGCGAGTGTCGTGGAGCTCACGTCCTAGTGAAGGAAGACAAACAAATAAAACAGTGAAGCAGTAAGTATAAAGGATGCTCGTCAGCACTCTAAAGGGAAAGCAGACAGGGAGAGGGAGTAGCGAGGAAGAGGGGTAGAGAACACAATATGAAATAGGTGACAAAGGACTCACTGAGAAGCAGACATCTGAGGCAAGGCTGGAGAAAGTGAGGAACTTGTCCTGGGTCGCGTTGTGGGGATCAAGACCAAGTGCCCCAAGGTGGCAGCATCCCTGGGCTGTTTAAGGAGTGGTAACGTGGGGTGGAGGGGAGGGGTCAAATCACGTACAGACCTTGTTGGCCAGGGTAGGAACTTTGGCTCTTAATTGTACCGAGATGTGGAACTACTGAGGGATTGTAAACAGAGTAGTAGCTTGATCTTATTTACATTTTAATAGAATCGCTCTGGCTCCTGCCTTGGGAATAAATTTAAAAAGGCCAAGGTGAGAACAAGGAGAACACTCAGATAAGAGGGTGTCAGCTTGGACCAGTGTCGTAGCTGTGAAAGGTGTGAGTAATGGTTGGATTTGGGGCATGTTCTGAAGTCGAAGCTGCCAAGTCGTACTGAAAAATTATTTCTGCTGTACAAGACAAAGAGAGGAATAGAGACCGACTCTTGGATATTGTCCTGACAACAGAGATGAAGTTATAAATTTTACCGAAATAAGAAAGACTGTAAGAAGGGTAGATTTGGGGATGCGCTGCTTTCTAAGAGGGCATGGTGAAATCCCAGGAATTCCAAACAATTCCACCACGAAAGTCAAAAAACATGTGACCTGATCTGATGAGCTTTGGGGCTTTCTAGGTTTTGAGAGTGGAGCTCTGTGAGGCAAACCAAGTTTTTATTATGTCTATTATTATTATTTACAATGTTGCTTCTGATGCTTTGTGGGTTACTCATCAGCAGCATTCCAATCCTTTTCTTACTTTTTGGCTAAAAGTGTTTCCACAGTAGAGACTAAAAAGATCTTCTATCTTTTATCCCTCAATTTTTCTGCTGACCAATGCTGTTGTGTCGGTACCTAAAGCTCGGAGCTGCTGCAGTTATCCAGTGATATGAGGAATACGTAACCGACACAAGGATGATGTCACAGAAGGATGGAAAGAGTGTGGGCCCTTAATGACCCACTGTGCCACTGAACCACTTCTCAGACTTTCTACTTGTGGATTTCTTATTAGGTGAGATAATTTCTATTGTTTAAGCCATTCGAGTTAGGTGTTCTATTACTAGAGCATGTAGCATCCCACCTGCACTTCCTCTGTGCCAGCGGTTCTCAAAGTGTGATCCCTGTATTAGCAACATTAGCCTCACCTGGAAACCTGATAGAAATACAAATTCCTACTCCCCTCCCCACAGTCTCCATTTTATCAAGCCCTCCAAGGGATGCTGATGCACCTACAGGTTGAGAATCACTGCCCTGTGCTTTAATGAACAGGAGCAGATGGATAAGAAAATCTTCATTCAGTGCCCCTGAACTCTGAATCTGAGAAACAGGTTCTATCCAGGCAGCAATAAAAATTTACTTTAATATAAAATATCTGTGCTTACATTACTATGCTTCAAACAGTAAATCTATGAGTATAATCATGAAAGGGTGTGATGTTTGCCACCGGTTTATCCTCCTAAGAATAATTATTCATGAGAGATAAACAAAACTTAGCTATTGGGAGGAGAGAAAGCTATTAAGTCCTGCTACAGACTCTAAAATGGACCTATCCCTCAACACCTCACATCATGGCCTAAGCTAATTTCACAGCCATTGCAAAAACCCTTTCTATATTCACATTTTAACTTCTTCACCTGTAATCTCCAAACTTGGTCCCCACTGCTAAATTTGTATATCAGTTGCTGGCAGCAGCTAAGTTTTTTAAGCATTGCCAATCACATATAATACATTCTGAATTTAAATTCCTTGAAGCTAATTTAATGGTTGTGTCAAGCATTAGATACTTTAAGTGCAGCAATAAACTCTTATTGCTTTCCTGACTGATGGAACATGTAATACAATTGCCACTGTGTATTTTGACTGTCAAGATGATTCATTATATCCCATAAAAAACTTTTTTAAAAAAGAGCAGGTTACATCAAATATTTTGAATAAAAATTCAAACCCAAGGTCATCAAAGAGCTTGAGACATCTTTTAGAATTAATTCAAATGCAGGTACAGCCTCTGAAATGATGTGAAGTCTCTTCCCAAATATACAACTTGTCTGAAAGCAACAACTTACCAGCGTGCTAACTGAGCTGTTAAATAATTATCAGTGACAGCTGTAGCTTAGGGATTCACCAAGCAGGACCTGCACACAACCAACTCTTTAATTCTTTCAGCTGACAGCTACTGGATTAAAATTTGACACAGTTCAACAAGCTCTCCTTTATTTGTGATAATGGGACCCCAAGATGCAAAATCCTCCGAGAGCCTACCAAGTGTCAAGGTCTGCACTACATAACTTTACAACCTCACCTCATACAACATCAAGGAGAGAAAACCAGAACTCAGAGAAGAAAAAGAGTTCTCATCACTCTAAAACTAACGTATTCATATGCCTCGCATTCCAAAGTGCTTCTTCCTTCTCAGCATGTTAGGGTTTTATAGACAATGATTTCTCTATTCTTGAAATCCACATTGTGATATGAGAAGCCTATATATATATCCTGAGGTGTAAGTAATCAGACATCTTTCGTGTTTCAGTGCAAATTTTGGAAACAGCTGTCCCAGTATGGGCCAGTTCTTAACTAAACCTTAAGTGCTTACATTAGTCCCTGGGACCCTCCCACTTCTTTGTTGGGGGAAAAGAGGGTAGAGAAACAGCGGGTAGAGAAGGAAGGCAAGGACCCGACCACTCATAAAATCCCTGCAAGGCAGCAGATACAGTGTCCGATAACTTCTGCACTGTAACTCATTTAACGGCATTCTCCCCACTACCCAGTGACGTAGGTACTTGTTCCAATGGTGAAGCTGACTCTTAAATTGGTGAAATTAATTTGTCCACAGATTATAGAACTACTCAGAGGTGCAATGGGGATTAAAATTTAGTTCTGCCTGATGAGAAACAATTGCTTTTCCGCTTACACCTTTAAGATATATGCACTTCCTCCTCTCGCTACTACTGGAAAAACTCTAATAATAGGATTTCAGACAACAGGGCAACTCCCTATTCCCCTGCTGTAGACAAACGCCTCCTTTGGCCACCCTGGCTTCAGTCCTGATTAATACTGAAAAATATATGACTGCATCATTCACAAACTTCATGTTTAGCTGAGCACTTGAACTGCTATTCTTCCTGTCTCTTGGCTGCTGCGCTCTGTAGCTGGGTTTCACCATGTTGATTTCCCCTGGGTGTCTTTCTGATGGATGCACTGCAGACTGACTCACTGAGGGTTGAAAAGAGGAAAACGGCCAACTAAAGAAGAAGTTTATAGCACTGTGATGGGGAAATTAAATGCAACTCCCTTGCAACACATGCATTTTATTTTAAAATGAAGATATTAATTCCAGATTGATTTATCTTAAATATTACATAAGCATTTTCACTAAGAAACTGCTACCTTGTATTCCATTCATTCACTTAACTGAATACAAACCTTTCAAAAATCTAGGGTGTGTTAAATGGCCCACTTTATATAACAGATGAGGAAAATTTTCAATGTAATATTTTTCCTCATTTTAATGAGATTCTCAGCAGTTCTCAGTGCTGTATCTATCAGTGCACATTTACCAAAATAAAAAAGGTTTAGACCTCCACATACAGTTAATCTGCAATGATTGTCAAATGTATTCTAATCGATTTAATACTATTAAAATTCTATTTTGAAATATAAAAAACCCAGACATGCAACAAATCAGTCATCTAGCACAACCAAAAATACACATTGATTATCAATTATTCAGAGTGAAATGGTGTCTCAGCAAAATCTTTAGACCATCTCTCTCTGAGAATTAGAGAAATAAGGAAGAAGAAAAATCAAGGTTTTAAATGTATTTTCATGGTCAAATTGGTATTATGCTTCAAATACTTATTAATAGTTACCAGAAAATAATACTAAAACAAGCACAGGTATTTATATTACTTTTGTTATATTTAATTGAAGAAGATAAAATCAAGAATAATCCATTAAAATTACAAAAATTATTTATTTCAAGGTTGTATGTTAGACCAACTACTTTTCCAGGAATTTAATAGCTATGAAATGAACCTTGATAAGCCAGGAGATATTTTCAAGAAAAACAAGATGAATTTAATGCTTATTAAAAAAAAAGGAACAAAGCAGATACCAACGTATTTTCAGCATTTAACTCTTTGGAATCTCTCTCTCTCTCTCTCTCTCTCCCCATATATATATATGTATATATACATATATATATGTCCTTCTCTATCTATGTAAATAGCTATATAGATATATGGATATATTTGTATAGATAAGGAGAGCATGAAAGCATAAAATATGGAAACACAGCAAGAATTTGGCCTATTTGACCATATTATGTCTGGTGAGAAACTGGTCAGACGATAATTCTCAAAACTGGATTGGATGAATCCTTGACCATGGGCTGTGTGCTAGCCAAATCATAGCTTTGATTACTATTTCTCCTGGGTTATGCTAACTACACAGCTTTATTCAGTGACAGTCAGAAACACAAATCATCTGACACAATGTGTCACATATTCATGTACAGGGACTGATGAAAAAGCCATGTTCAATGCATAGTATTCACTGCAATTTTGCTCAGCACATCTGTGTATTCATTGCTGTTTCTTTGGGTAAACTTGCTTCCCATGTCCTTTGGGTGTGGCTTAAACCCTCTTTGGCTCAGGAGGTTCAATCTGTGTCTGAGATCTAGGTTAACCACTTGTAGTTATTAGTCCAGAAATGTGTGGGTAACTCATTTCCTGTCACTAAGATGCAAAAAGTTCAGTGTGGCTTTTAAGAAAGATGTTTACTCAGTCTTCTGAAAAGCTTCTAGAAGGGCCGTTCTGTCTTCCTAATGTTGACAAGAAAACATGTAGCCCTAGGAATGGTTGGCAGCATCATTACTTAAACAAGGAAAAATAAGAATAAAGCTGACACTGTCAAAGTCAGATTGGAGAGATATAAATAAACTCAGTCCTCGATGAACTGAATGAGCCCCTTGTATCAAACCAGGTTCAAAGACCCTTTCTACCTTTGTGCTTTCTGGATGTGCAAATCAGTGAACTCTCCTCATTATGTGGACCAGTTAGAGATGGCTTTCTGTTACTTAGAACCAAACCTATTCAAAAGGACATACATTTGAAAGTGTTAATTCAATCAAAAATATTTATTTAGCTTCTACTTTTAAAAAGGATCTAAAGTTTCTGAAAAATAAAAATAGGTCATACTTCTAGATGTGTCCAGGCAGTAAAACAAGAGGACCCTGTGTCACTCACCTTTTATTAAGTTACATGATGGTAACAAACTACCCCCAAATTTCCATGGCTTATACAACAACACAGGATTACCCCTGATTTATGTCACATGTCCATTTTCCATTTGGGGTCTTCCCTGCGTCATCTTCCTTGCGTTGTTGTTGTGGCAAAGGTAAAAGAACCACAGACCTTCTCTTAAAGTGTTTATACGGAACTGGCATGAGCAAATGCCACCTACACTTTATTGGCCAAAGCAAAGAATGTCAGCGAGCCGATGTCACAGGAATAACCAAGGGCAGGCGAGTGAGCAATTGAGAACAATGATAGATGAGATCATATGCCCTGACAAATGTTTTCTTTTCTTTTTTTTTTTTGATTTGAACTTTTACTTCAAAAAAACATATGCAACACAAACATACGGTTTAAAAACATAACAATGAGGAAAACCAGGAGAAAACAGAATGGCATCTTCCAACTGCTAAAAGAAAATAACTGACAAACTAGAATTCTAATCCTAATGAAAACACCCATCCGTGTCTGGTCTATTTCACTTAGGATAAAGTCCTTCAGGTTCACTCATGTTGTCACAAATGGCAGGATCTACTTCCTTTTTTTTAAAGCTGCAGAGTATTTCATTTTATATGTATACTACATTTTCTTTATCCCTTCATCTGCCGGTGGAGATTCAGGTTGCTTCTACATTTTGGCTACTACAAATAATGCTGCAGTGAACATGGGTGTGCAGCTATCTCCCGGGGATCTTGATTTCAATTCTTTTAAATATGCAAATAGACATGATCTCACTTTTATGAGGAATCTAAAACAGTCAAACTCATGGAAGCCTAGAGTAGAATGGCGGTTGCCAGATCCTGAGGGTTGGGGAGATGAGGAGATATTGTTTAAAGGGTAAAAGTTTCCGTAATGCAAGATGAATAAATCCTAGAGATCGACCGTATAGCCTTGTGCCTACAGTTAACAATACTCAAAAATTTGCTAAGAGGGTAGATCTTAAGTGTTCTTATCATGGACAAAAAAAAAAAATCACACAAAAAGGTAAAGAGGGTGGGAAGAAACTTTAGGAAGTGCTGGATATGTTTATGGCTTTGATCATGGTGATGGTTTCAGGGGTGTATATTTATTTCCAAACTCATCAAGTTGTATATATTAAATATGTACAGCTGTAGAATGTCAACAATACTTCAATAAAGTCGTTTTTAAAAATCTATCAAAAATAAAGATGGAGGAATTCCATTTCCAAAATGGTAACATAGCTTCTTGTTGACCAAATTTTTCACAGATGACAACTATAAACTCTAGACAAAATATACAAAACAACTGCCTGAAGTCAGGCTAAGGTTTCAAATCTCAAACCAACAAAGGTAGCCAGCCTCTCAGCCTCGGACTTCAGAGCAGTAATTCTCACGCTTTATGTGACCCAGGAGGTGGATGTTTATAAGTCTCCCACTTGAAAACAAGTTCAAGTAAGTCTGGAAAATATTAAGGCAAGCAAAGTATATCATAGATCTTTTCAGTTGTATTATGCTTAATTTCCTCTGCATTTCTAAAAGGATAGTGTATCATAGTTCATTTTCCAAACTTACTTAAACAGGTATACCTTTCTTTCATTAAATGTCTCTTATCTCAAAATACAAGTTAGTGTTCCAAAAAAAAATTTGAGAATATTTTAATCAAAATTCTACATAATTACTCAATATATTTGAAACTATAAATATATTCAAACTTATTACTGAAAACAATTCAAAAATATCATATTGACTGTGCTTTATTCAACTTATTTAATATATAAACATATCCTCCTTTCTCCCTAGGAAATTCCACCCATCCATCCCTAATCACGAGGCATTGTTTCAGATAACTCCAGAAATATGGGGAAGAGAAAAAGTTACAAGAAAACTCAAAGAGGAATATAACTTATTAATGATATGACAAGTAAATATACTTGGGATGCCCATAAATATATCTACAAGTAAGTATACTTGTAGATTCCCATAAAATCTACACCAGTCATTTTTTCTTGTTGTTGAGTTTTTACTATAGGGGCTGAGTCTGTATTAATTACAAACTATATAAGACACGGGATTAATTGGAGAATTAGGAAAAGCCACAAGTTCTCAATTTATTTACAAGTCAAATAATTTAACTTATATGACCAATATTTCTTCCAATCTCTAAGACATTATGATCCTGTCATTTATCCATGATAATTAATTTTTCTTTTTACAAGACGGGGGTAAAAGATAGTGGTAAGGACTTGAGTTCTGGAAACTCAGTTCGAATCATCACCCCTCCATTTGCTGCCTAGTGTATCTTGGGCAAGTTGCTTCACCCCTCTTTGCCTCTGTGTCCTCAGCTGTAAAATAGGAATAATAGCAGTACCTATACTGTAGAGATATTGTGGGGATTAATGTAATACATGTATAAAATTTAGAACACCACTCATGAATTGGCACCGATAAATGTTAACTTTTATTAAAGTAACGGGATGTGTCTGAAATACCAATATCTCCTATTTTTGGAGTAAAAAAAAAAAAAATAGATTACTTAATGTAGTGCCCTCTTGTGGTAATTATCCACATTACAGTCTTTCTCTTCAGGGTGAGTTCCTAGGCTCTCTTTTTCCTTACGCTAGTAACTAACATTAGCTATCATTTTTGAGTACTTATTACATGCCAGCTCTCCACTAGACACGTCCAGTTTATTTTCCATTTGATCTCTGAAATATCCTTATCATTATCCCCATTTTTCAGATAATAGAAATTAAGACCTAAAAAGATACATGAAAGTATCCAAAGTCACAAAGCTAATCAGCTAAGTAAAGCCAGGAATCTCTTAGCACGTTGAGACAGATCGTCTTTTCCAAAATGACCACAATGATATCTCTTCCCTCACATGCTTTTCAAGAATGTGCTTCAATGATCTTTGCATTCGCACTTGAATCTGTATCTGCCATGTGGTTCAATTGCAACCGACAGGATGCTGCTAAAGTGATACTGTGTGACATCTGAGGGTAAGTTAGACAAGGCCATGCAGCTGCTGACCGGTTCCCTTGGGACGCTCACGGAGGGAAGTCAGATGCCATGCAAGAATTTGGAATACCCTGAAAGCTTTCTGCTGGACAAGCCACGTAAAGGTACATTTGTAAACTTTCCCAGCTGAGACCATCTTCCCAGCCATCCCTTCCAAGGCCTCAGACATATGAGTGAAGCCAACTTGGATCCTCTAAACCAGTCCATCTACCAGCTGAGTACCATTTAAAGATCGACTTGACTGTACAAATTGCAGAGGAATTACATACTTGAACTCTACGTGAATTTCTGACCTACATTACCAGGAGATATAATAAAAAGGTTGGTGCTTTGAGCCACTACGTTTTGGGATAATTTGTTATAGGAGCACAGATGCACTGATTTCATTGTAAATCGATTTTACTTTGCTGTCAATCAATGCATGGGTTTGCTTTTGTGACAGCATTCAAGGCATTGTTCACATATGAATTCCAGTCTCTTCTAACTAAAATCAAATCTGAACCATTTATTCAAAACTTAACATTCTGCTCTCTGGCTGGATAACAATTCATTTCAAATCTTCTGCACTTTTCAATTATTCTACCAAAATATAAAAAGTTCAGATCTGAAGTAATCAAAAGTTAACTAGAGATAGCAATCAAGTTCTAAATGCAAATAAGAATACTGTTTGACCTAACAATTCACTATCATCTTAGTGACAGTGAGTTTTCTTGCTTTCTGGAATAAGTTTGCCCACTAAGATTACTTCATTGACTCTGTTAGACTGCCACTGAATGAAATGGATATCTACAATGGATTCCGAATGGTTGATTTTTGCTGATAAGTTTCATCAGAAACATTATGAGGGCTGGGTGCAGTGGCTCACACCTGTAATCCTGGCACTTGGCGAAGCCAAGGTGAGAGGATCACTTAAGGCCAGGAATTTAAGACCAGCCTGGGCATAGTGAGACCCTCTCTCTAATAATAAAAAAAAATAAAAATTAAAAATAGAAACATTATGAGATGTATAGGAGAGATTGAGAAATTTGGAGTCTGATCATGTATCATTCACTGTCTGAATGTAACTGCTAAAGTCCATTTTCTTCTCTACGTCTTAATTTCTCATGTAAAAAGAAATGAGGGGATTATCACTAAACTATCCTTTATTTCACAGGAATTCTGGGAGAATGAATGTTTTTATTTAACATTTAGTTGAAGATGAAAAGCAAAAGAATATTTAAGATCAAAGCACTTTTTGAATCAATTTCATTATCAGTTTAAAAAAAAAACACATTAAGTTGCCAACAGAGAAAGATGTCTGTATCAAATAATTTTACAGTAAAAGTTTTTGATCTGACTTTAATGTAACATTTATAAAGATGTGCAGTTATGAAATTTTAAATAGCATTACTATATATCTTAAAATAATAGCAGCTCAGAGAATACTCTTTATTTTTTGAGACATGTCCATTTAAATCAGTTAGTTTTAAAACTTTCGTTTAGAGATGAAAGAAGAAAAAGTGAATTTTTCCTATCTAGGTTTCTATCTAGGCTTGAACGGAGAAGACACCAGGAGCTGAGGCATGCGTTTTTAACATCACGATGAATAATGGAACGCACAGCACTGTGGACAAGCTTAAAGAAAACGCTCTATGATACCCACTGCCAGCCTATCACACTGCCACTAGTTATAAACTCAGTCTATAAGCACTCGGTGAAGCCTCTGAGACTGAAATTTCTTCCTAGGGACTTGATGAGTTTCCTTTTTGGAGGATGGTATGCCAAGAACACACAGTTTCTTTCTAAAGTTTCAAAATAACACCTTTAAATAATTAGGGGGAAAGAAAACTCCCAGTTAAACAGACTGAACATATGTTAATCTCTGCCCTAAATCAGAATCCATGTTAACATTAAGTTAAAGGACTTTTTTTAAAAAGGAAATTTATAGATACAAAAAGAACAGAAGGGAGAATTATAACACGTGAGACCTTTTAACAGAATATTGGAGATAGAAAGCAAATAGAAAAGCAGTAACGAACTCAGCATTCAGCAGAATTCTGGAACCTAGCTGCTTACAAAAAAGTCCAATAGGAAGGAAACCAATTTCCATCCCAACTCTGAGCAGTACAAGAGTTGAAAAGACCAGATAGCATAATATGGGTGGGGTTTAAATCAGGACACCGGTTAAAGGAACAGTCTAGACTCACCACTCATGCTGACAGCTGGCTGCCCCAACCCAAAACAAAGAGATGTTGACCCAGAGACTTCCAGGACTCGGGAAACCAAAAATCACTCAAGGCAGGAGTAAGAGGTATTTAAATTTTAAAATCCCATATTTTAAAATTGAAATTGGAATTGCCTTATGCCATTATGGTTCCTGTCTAGGCAAATCCAAAATCTGCAGGGCAGGCCCTTAAGAGAGTACAGGCTAGAATTCTTGAGCACAAACTGAAGGTGCTAGCTATAGGCAGAATTTCTTTTTCAGGGAATCCGCAGTTCTGCTTTCAAATCCTTTCAACTGATTGAATTAGGCCCCCGCAGATTATTTTGGAATATTCTGCAAGATTTAAAGCCAAATGATTGTGGACTTTAATCATAGCTACAAAATATCTTTATAGCAACAACTAAATTACTGTTGGTTGGGTAATGGGACTGTAACCTAGCCAAGGTTACATGTAAAACTGACCATCACACTAATATTATGAGGACATTCCTACAAAATGACTATCCATTTAATAGGCACCACCCATGCACACAGAACACCCAATCAGATTGATAGAATCCAATGGTTTAAAAATGAACAAAGGAATCAATATTTAAAGAAAATGTGAAATACGAAAGTCAGAATCAAATAAAGAAAAACTTAAATGAACAGAAAAGGTTTAGAGAGCAATAAAAAAACTTTAAAAACGGTAATATACATTTTTGTACACACAAGAAAACAAATTTTTGTCATAAAATAAGAATAGAATGCTGTTTTATAGGCATATTCAGAGAATTAAAAAGGGAACATGGTATTTTAAAATTTAATAGCACAAGTTAAAAATTCAATAGAAAATCCAGAAGAAAAACTTGAATTATTTTCCCAGAGGTTAAACAAATCATAAAGAGATAGAAAATAGGAAATAAATTTCAAAGAAACAATGTAAGAAAATGTTCAAGTATCAGAGGGCATGAGTTTCCAGAATAAAAGAATCAACTATGTGCACATAAAAATGAGTGAAAAAGCACCCCACTGATATATCACCAGAAATTTTCAGAATACCATGAATATAAAAAGGTCCTAAAAGTTTTCAAAGAAAGATCTACCATATAAGACATAAAAGACGGGGAGCCAGAATTGCACAGGACTTCTTAACAGCAACCCTGGAAGCTGAAAGTAATTGTATCAGTGCTTTGGAATTATCAACTAAAAACAATTTTTAACCAAGAATTCTGTGAAACTATACACTCAAAGTTAAAAGGCAAATAATGATATTTTCAGACAAACAATGTCACAAAAACTTTATTTCAAAGCAACCTTTCTCGAGAAGCAAATATTAATTGATGATACGATGACATGCTTTATAGAAAGCAAGAGGAAAACTAAGAAAAACTAAGAACGATCCAGGAAACTGGACTCTATACAGGAAAGAAAGAAAGCAAAATTCCTGGATCATAAACAACTGTAGGGCAGGCCTAGAGAGCAAGAGTCTATATCAGAGGAGAGGACAGATCCCTAATCTAATTAGATTAGATCTCTAATCTAATCTCTAGGAGTTCCACCCCTAGGAGAAATTGAGGGTGGGTGGAACCTGATGTGTTTGATTATATCAAGAGGAGTTTTATAGTTCTGCCAAAGAAAACTAATCCAAAGGAGGAGAGGGGGAAGGCAAGTATCTTCCAAGAAAAACGGGACTGTACATCAAAGCAAATATTATCATCATAGAATACAATGTAGTTCACTTGTCAAAAATATTTACATATTATCAATATGATCATATTAACATTATTAGAGAGTTAGGATAAGGAACTGCTTTTTAAAATTATAAATCCTATGGTACTATTTGACTTTTAAAACTATGTACAGCTATTTCTTGGACAGAAGAAAATAAATTTAAAATTTCAATTAATAAAAGTAAGGAGAACAAGTTAAATTCTTAAAGTTCTCTCCAAGTTTTTCATTTTATTTCAAATGAGCTTAGTTTCTTGTCTCCAAAATGAGAATCTTGGTAAAATTATTGCTATCTTTTCTCTCAATTCTATTATATATTCTATGAGTCCATGTGTCTATAGAAATGACTTATTTCATTCCACAGGTGAAGAAGAATTACAAATCTGTCAAGAAATATACCATCAAATTCATTTTTGGAGTTGTTTTCTAAAATTCACTTTTCCTAGGTTAATAACTTGTTTTCAAGACCCATCTAGGTATAATACAGCTAATCTTCATCTCTGCATTCCAAACTTTAAGAAGCAGCATATCTTTAAAAGCTGATGAATGCCCCGTGAATTTCATAATAGAATTATCTTTTAAGAAGGAGATGGCTACCTGGAATACCCAGTAGTTACATTCCTGAACTTGCCCACATTCTCTCTAAATAACTTTTAAGATATATTTTTCATTTTCTGAATTTATCATAGTTATATTTTTGGAAATAAATTATGTGCTAAAACTAATAATATAGTACAAGAAGCCCTGACTGATTTATGACTAGGTGAATTCCAAAATCAAAGAAGCACAATTTTCTTTTTCACATTAAAGGTCAAATTTACAAAATGTCTGTCAAAGGCACAAGTCTGCTTGTCGACTTTATCAAATAAATTCTAGGTGTATTGATTCAATCATTTTGATTGGCATATAGAATATACCCTACCAGGAAGATCACCTAATTCTACATTACATTCTCCTAACATATACTAACACTAAAAAAGACAAAACCAAGTCATAGTTGTGCATGATATCTTTTAGAATACTCAAGCTTCAACTTTTTAAATGTAAAGTATCTTAGAAACTAAGAACAAATATCCGAACCTTCCCACCGAGACAACTAAAGCAATATTTTAGAAATGATCAATTGAATTTTGCCATATACTTTATAGCTGAATTGATCAACCTATTTTAACTTAATGGATGGAGATGTCAGTACTTTTTTCCTTAAAATAGATAAAAATTTTAAAAACACAATGGAAATGTAACTGATGTATATTTGTAGCCAAAATAAGGTGAAAAATATATTTACTATTTAAAATATTTTCAGCTTTAAATAAAAATTTAAGCAACCATAAAAATGTTTAAGCTGACATTGAAGTAATATTTGAGCATCTTCTTGGTGTACTCTGTTTAGTGAGCCTCTATAGGGCCAAGGTTAAACTCTGTACAACATCAGAAAGAATTCCTAGTATATTCCATCTTTAAAAATAAATTATTAGTCACTTGCTTCTGTATTATGCTTAGCAAGGTTAAGATGTGAGATTTTATACTAAAGCATTCATCAATTCTGAAATTTGAGACTTGCAATAGTTGCATATCTGTATTTTAGGACACTTTTACCTGCAAGGGTAAAAAACCGAATCAAATCGGCATTTGAAGCAAAATAAGAAATCAGGAAGTTATCACATAGGCAGCTGAAAAGTCTCATCAAGAGTGTAAAGCAGTCACAGGACTCAATTTCTCTCTTTCTCAATTTCTCCTGTGTTAGCTTCATTATCAGAGTTTATCAGTGGCTCTGAACAGAGTCAGTTAAGCACCATTCTTGGTGGCAGGGACCCAATGACGCAGTGAAAACACACGCCTCCTTGTCCCAACAGTTCCAGCAGATGCGCCCTTGGCTCTGGTTGGTTCCAAGTCTATTATTAAACCAATCCCTGTGGCCAGTAAAATGCAGTCCTTGGAAAGGCCCAGACTGAATTCCAGGTCTACCACCGCAGCACACAGACTAAGGATGGGAGGAAGGTCTGGTTCTCCAGAAGATAACTGGAGTGCTCTTCCTAGAGAAAAATGAATGGATGCTGGATTGCGAAACCAAAAGTCATCAACTTGAGTCGCTACCTTCTCTTCCATTCATGTTCTCCTTCACCTGTAACTTCCGATTTGCTCCGTAAGTCAAAGAAAGATTTTGTTCTCCGTCAGAGATTTGTTTGCCAGTGCCATGCCAGAGAGGACTAATAATCTCCTTTATTCACAGTTTCATCTAAAATATAATTCTGTTCACCATTCCCCTTCCCCACACTGTCATAATCTTGAAGGCATAAATGAAGCTCTTTGTTATGATAATGATATAGCAATAATGTGATACGTTCTAGTGAGCTACAGTTCCTGGAACAGATACATGCGTTTTAAAGCTCTGATTCTTAAAACTAATAACTTAATGTGATAGTATCTCAGCTTTACAGGGTATAGTAAATTCATTTTTCAAATAGAGTATGAATGATACACCAATTTAAGAGCATATTTCCACTTTAAAAAAAAGTTAATAGTTTTCTATTCTAGAGTTTCAAATCACTTTAGATTATATCCCCGTGTTTTTCAATTGTATTTGAAAAAGTAATTGTAATTATTAACTCTAGCTTTACAATGAGACATGGCAAAAATTCTTGTCTTATAAGATTATGCATTAATTAAAACACAGGACCACCAGGAAATTTCCAGGAAAAAAATAAATCTCAATGTCTCGGTATAATTAATGATAATTCAGGGGGCAAATGGTACCTGTAAATTGTCATCAGATCCCTAGACAAAGAAGTGGATTTCAAAGCTCTTTCTAATTTCACGACCCGCACCCTCTCCCTTACACATGACTTCAATGCACTACTATTGCTCAAATAAGACATTAGTGGCTTTTTTGGCCACTTCTTTCAAAATAATCATTTGAAAACAATAAACTTTGCCTTCTACATAAGACAAGTCAGACTAAGTCTATTTTTGTTTCTCACTGATTCCAACTGATTTTTATGTGACACATCACTGTTAAGCAACAACCTTAAAATAAGGTGGATACATCTTTCAAACATCCTAAGCTTCCTTTTATAACACATTATATATTGTTAATTCTCATCATTCCCAGTAGTTATGTTCTATAAAGTCGCCAGAAATATTGAATTAGCAAATACTGAATCATTTCTGCTAAGGGATATACCCAGTTAGATTCCTGTGAGTCTCTGGTTACATTTTCCTCAACCAATCAACAGATAACTTTGTTTTATACGCGTTTCTGTTTAAAGACCCCCTAGTTCTTATTGATTCATTGCATATACAGTTGTTATATATACGGTTGATTCCTTAACATTGAGCTCACAGCCAACAGCACCATAACCCATGCCTAAACAAAGCTCATCTAACATCCATATGTTCTTTGAGGGAAATCACAGCCCTCTTGTGCTTAGGAACACTAGGCGGTACTTCAGCACGATGGTTGGGGGTCATTCTAAATAGTGAAATCACCAAGAAAAAAGCACACCAGTGGAAAAAGTATGGCACTAAGTAGACCTCAAAAAGAACACTTGTTTACGGGATGAGAGCTGAAAAAGGAAGGCAGAGCATTGCCTCATTCCACCTCAGCTGGGAAGATGCACATTGGGTTACTCAAGGTTTTCACTACTCTGCGCCTGTCTGTGAATGACCAGAAGACATCAAAAGTATTGACGTTGGGGTTACACATAAAGTTTACCAAGTAGGTGGATTTGCAAATATGGTACCCATGAATAATGAGGATGGACTGTATCTCCTAAATATGACTTCTCTGAATCCTTTAGCATTTCATATTCTGCTACCCACCACTATGTAAACCAATATTTTATTCGTTCTACATGTATTTGTACCAAAACTTTCATAGTCCTCTTTCAGTTATTCTCTTCTGCTTTTTTTTTAATGATTTGAACAAAGCAAGTTTTATTTTTTTTCACTGTTTTGTGTTCCAATTCCATTTTGGAGAAACTAGAAAAATGTATACCATCGTATTTGTTAATACATGGCATTCTGTCTTACTCTAGTTTTTTAGATGTAACTTGCTCTGTTTTTTTAATTAATAGTTCATTTTCAAGCTGAAAATCGTACATTTATTAGTTGACATTTTTAGGCTTCTCTAAAGAGGCAGCTGCTTGGTGCCTGAGGCCAGAATGAGATTTGCATGATCTTTCATTGAGAGGTCAGAAGCTAAGCTGGAATCGAAAGCTTGTTTCTGAGCAACTTCTGCATTGCTGCTCCCTTTCTTCTAATGCCAAATAGAAGACAGAATCCAAAGATTATTTCAAATCAGAAATACGAGCCCAAATACCAACTTTGAAGTGTTTCAGTCCTCTCCATAATGAAGAAAAAAATTTTTTTTCTTAACTGTATATTTTAGGACTGGAAAGAGCCACGAAACTATTAGAACTTTTAAATTAGATCTCAAAATCCATGTTCACATCTGTTATACCTCTTTTCCAACTGCCTGGGCTAATTAGGTATATAGAAAAGAAGTGAGAAAATGTTTAGTACCATAACTTTTCATAAAAAGATAACCTAGAATTTCAAGCCTTCTACCTTTCTTACTTACCAAACTCTATCTTTTATTCGTGAAGGATTAAAGTAGTTACTTTGTGTACAGTCTAGATTATATCCTGAAATATTGGCATTCAGAGATGTGGAGAAAGAAACCTTTAGTTGAAATGATGTTAACAGATTTCTTGAGTTTTCTTCATAGCTCCCGATGATTTAGTAGCTTTCTTTCATCCTTTCTCCCTCCCACTGACACATGATTTTTCTGCTGGTGTCACTTCACTTGCCACTTAGTGAAACTAAGTTTCTATTGCAAAGAAGCAGCAGCATATCAAAGTTCAAATTTATGTTGCTTTATCTTTGTTCCTTGTGTCTGATCTTTGGCCTAATAATCCACAGTGCTAACTATAACCACAGGAAAATCAAGATGAGGGTAAGGGGTGAGTTAGTGCTGTAAAAGATAAAAGAATCAAAAACAACATTGATAGTGACTTTCATTTTGAAGTTATCTCTTTGTAGGTTGTTCTTATCTAAGTTGCAGTTGACTGGTTATTAAACTTGGATTTTCTGCTTTTATATGATTCACTCTTTGGGAGAACTAATTGTCATCTTTGTTTTTAAAAATTCAATCTTGGGAATTGCTATGTAAATTATTTT
This sequence comes from Indri indri, assembly GCA_004363605.1. Taxonomy (NCBI): domain Eukaryota; kingdom Metazoa; phylum Chordata; class Mammalia; order Primates; family Indriidae; genus Indri; species Indri indri. The sequence continues at coordinate 6,556 of RJWJ010004045.1, read as the reverse complement.
TTTAGATTTCAATAGTGTAGATAAGGAAATCAAATAAATTTGAAATAAGAATGTATACTGGTCTACATTACCTATTCCATAAAGTACATCAGAGTTAAGGGTATGGTATCAAAAAGATAGAAAATCTAAAGTGGTCATCTAAGTCATCTTTGCGCCTCCGTCACATCTGCCCTTCTACCATGACAGGCAGATGCTAACACAGGTGTTGGTGTACCGGGGCTGGTTCAAGCTGGCTCATGAGAGTCCAAAAGTGCACATTTCTTCCCCATCCCACCCATGGGTTCAAGATGGTAGCCTGAATTTGACCACGAAAGAAGAATTTACACCTTGGAAATCAGCAGATGCTACAACTAGGTTTCCCCCCCACCGCCGGGAAATTCAGTTGTTAAACATTTGTCATCACACCACAGAAATCATCCAAGAAGCATACATTCCAAGACCACCAGTGGATGCCTCAAACTGCAGATAGTAGCAACCCCTATATATACTACGTTTTTTCTTATACATACATATCTATGAAAAAGTTCAATTTTTAACTTAGGCACAGTAAGGGATTCACAACAATAACAAAGAATAAAATAGAACAATTATAACAATATACTGTAATAAAAGTTATGTGAATGTGAGTGCACATGCTATCTCTCTCTCTTCGTCTTTCAAAATATCTTATTGTACTGTACTCACATATTTTTGGACCATAGTTGAGTGCAGGTAACTGAATTTGTGGAAAGCAAACCACTGATAAGGGGTGACTACTGTAACTTATTCTAGGACTAGTAAAGGGAGGAAATGTCCATCTTCCAGAGTAGCTGGTTTGAGAACAGAGTAAGAATACATGGTTCAGTGGATGTATTTCTTAGGTGTTAATAGCCCTAATTTTGCCCTTCAATCTACACAGTGTAAAAATTACAAATTACTCCACAGGCTGAGTATTTAGTCATTTGTGCTCAAAAATTACTAGAGAGACACTGTTCCAGAGTATCTGAACCAGAGACCTAGACTCCTTTATCCCCTTGAACATCACAGGTGACCTCGGTTTCATAGGCGACAACATTCACAGTCCAAACAGTGGGGTAGAGGAAAGAACAAAAAGGAGAAGGAGAAAGGTGTGGACCTGTTATCTCCTGTAAAGGTCCCCGAAGATTATAACCTATTGCCCATAACTTGGCCACACTGAATTTGCAGAGGGAGCTGAAAAATAATTTTTATCAATTATTTTTGTATCTATTAAAATATTATGATTTTTCTTCTTCATGTATTAATGTAGAAAACTATATCGACAGATTCTCTAATGTAAACCCATTCTTAAATTTCTGGAATAACTCTACCTAACCACCAGGTATTCTTCCAATATATTGCTGAATTATGTTCGCTAATATTTCATTTAGGAATTTTGAGGATTATAATGAGTTAATATATGTAAAACACTTAGAAAAGGATATGGCCCATAAAAACATTTTATAACTGTTAGCTGTTGTTATTATTAAGTTCCTAAGTCAGCTTGTCACATAATTTCTTTCAAGAAAATAAGAGACCTTTAAATGTGTTTCTGAGTTTTTTTAGTTTTCTTTGGAATAGTTTACATGAGTTTGTATAAGCATATTATTTCTGAGTAGATTTTAAATATCAAGCTAAGATTTACAAAAACATATGTTGGTTTATTCATGGTTTTCTCTTTCTTCTTGACAAATTTTTGTAATCCATATTTTTCTAGACAACTGTATTTTTATCTGTTTTCAAATCTGCAAGAAAGCTATTCATTCATAGAGTTTTCTTATGATTTTTGAAATCTCCAAAATGTCTGATTTATGGCTCCTTTTTCATTTCTAAAATTATATACCTGTAGCTTCTCTCATTTTCATGATAACTTTTGATGGCATTTTCTCTTTTTATTAGTATACATTATTTGATTGCTTATAACCATAGTGTGTTGAATCTCATTTTCCCACTGGTTCATAACATACTGGCCAGAGAGCACACCATTTAAATTACCAAACAATCACATTTTGACATTTAATGAGCATTTACATATTTGTATATAAGTCTCAGTTATTTCTTTTTAAAATTTTCCATCTCAAAATTATTTATCACTATTTTTATTGTTCTTGTTGGGGTAATTCTTATTGCTGTCATAATCAATGGTTATACAGAATTAATCGTAAACTTACCAATTCTCTTTACTCAGGGTTGCTTTTATAATCCCACTTCTTATTCCTGGGTTCAAGATCCTACTTATTAATGTGCAATCGTTAGCAACATTTTCACAGTTATTTGAGATTAAAAAAGAAACATTCTTGGGCTCTGATTAATTTATTCTTTTTTAACTCATTCTTAAATGATAGGTTAGTTGAGTTTTGAGTTTTAGTTTCCAACTTCCAAAGATGTCATTCCCTGTGGGAGCCTTTAGAGATAAAAGTCTTTCATCAGTACATTGTCATTATTCTTCAATGATTGTCGTTTCTCTCTGGTTGCTTTAAAAGTTTTTTCCCGGGCCTGGTGTCCTACAGTTTCATTGTAGTACATCAGGTATGATCTGTTTTATTCATTCTATTTACGAATTAGCGAGTGTCTTCACTTTAGATTCTTGTCCGTCTTTCACTCAAGAAAATTTCCACCCATAATCTTTTTGAATACCTCTCCCCTATTCTCTGTTTTTTTCCTTGCAGACTTCTAATTGATTATATTTGGCCGTCTATGTATCGCATGCATATTTCTTCATCTTTTCTATTTCACATCTCTTTATCTTTCTGTAGTCTGTTCTGAGTCCCTAAGCTCTATCTCTTGGTTTACTAATTCTTTCTATAGTTTTGTCTAATATTCTCCCTAGCAATTGTATCAGGTTGTTAATTTCAATGAATATATTTTTTAATTTCTAGAAGTTCTGGCTGAGTAATTATAACAGTGCCATCTGTTCATTCTTTATAATGCTCTATCATTATAGTTTCAATTCTTCTTTTATTGCTTGAAGAATTTCACTATGTACTGTTACTTTTTATTTTTAATTTAGAAAGTGTCAATTCTCCCATTATTATATTTATTGACTTTACCTTATAATGGATCCCTTTCTTGTGTGATTCGAAATTTTGTAATTGTGAGATTATCTTCAATGCTGGTTGTGGGAATCCAATTGTGCCTTAGCTCATGGACCATTTACCCCTTCCTTTTCTGGAAATTCAGATATTTCCCCACCTCTGGACTAATGGTTATATCTATAGCTTAGCTTAGATTTGACACAAGGACATTATATAAAATCAGACTTCACTTTCATGTGTATGTCTTGGTGTTTGATTTCTCTCAGGAGAATTTTGTAATTTTTTTTGTAGAAAGTTTGAGATATCACTATTTCTCCATATCCCTTAGTTTTTCTAGTACACTTCATAGACTGGGAAGTTCTTTGAAGACCTCAACTTTATGCAAAATAGTGGTTGCAGTTCCCCCCACAGTGGTAGAGCCAAGACCATAAGCCCTGTCCCCATATTCTGGTTAAAGCCAGAGCCTCCTTCTCCAAAGGCCCATATCCATATCTAACGCCCTATGGATTGTCTTATCATCAACCATTAATATAATTTACAACTATTCCTTTCATTTTTAGCTTTTAAATCTGGTAATTTCTGCCACCTTTTTTTTTCTCTTAAGCTTGGTAATATTTAAAAATTGTGGGGTTTTTTTTTTACATTATTTAATCCAGCATTGCTACATATTTGTACCAGGATAATAGGTATGCATCAGGGCAGACCATCCTGTTTTCTTAACATAGAGTTCCTCTTTCATAAAAACTTTTCAGATTCTTCTTTCCTTAAAACACACATGTAAATCAGTGGAGAGAAATTCAATCAACAGACATGATGTTATATATATTTAGTATCCCCCCAACCCCTGACAATCACCTGTAATCTACAGATGGGTTGAGCTTCTCTGCCTGACTCATTCTTCCTTTTGGAGCAGCTCTCCTTGAGAAAACATCAAAGGCCTTCCAACAAGCAGGATTTCTGACAGGCATTCCCTATCAGTTCTCAGGCATGTCTGACTATAATTTGTATTTAAGCTTACATTCAATCACCCTCCTACACATAAAAATCATCTCACAAATACAACATGCATGAACGAAGTTAGTATTCAGGTCCTGAATCAAATAGTGAACATCACAGTACAGAGGAGGAGGGATTAGATAATGTGGACCACAGAGGAACATAAAGAAAAAGCATATTGGTAAAATAATTCTCTTAGCTACTTTGGTTAAAGGATACCACAACAATTTCCCTGGTGAGAAGGAAATAAATACATATTAAAATCCAAATAGGTGTTTTGTTTTTCAAATCTGGTCTTATTTCACATTTCCCTGTGAATGACTTTATTATTTTCCCAGGTGTTCAACCTGAGCCCAACATTGAATCCTTGGTTATTGATCATTAGCAATCTATGTAAGGCCTTATTTTATTTAGTCAATTTAAAATAATATAATGGTCAACTTTATTGCTCAAACCAAGAACCAGTAAATTAACAATAACTTAAATCTGCCTATGGGCTCGTTTTTTATCCCATTTCTCTTTCTCCCCCTTCAAACCCCTCCTAGTGATAACAACTCGTCTCACTTTATGCTAACGGTTCTCTTCTATATATGCCAAAACAGTCTATTGTTCAGTGTTTTCTGGTTTTGAACTTCATGTCCAGTACATTGTCTACTGGGACTTGATTTTTTTAAATTATACAACAAATATCTGGGCTGTTATTTGTAGCTGAAGTATTCCACAGTGAGAACATACCACAGTTTATCAGTATTTGATGAATATTCAGGTTTTTTCCAATTTTTTGCTCTTGAACAGGAACATTAGTTGTCATTTCTGCCAGTGCATCTGAGTAAAATTTTCTTTTGAATATGGAGCTAGGATTGGAATTGCTGCATTTTAAGGTAAGTGATTAAAATATAATGGCCAATGTTTTAAGTGCCAGCATATAACCTGTCAGCAATATATAAAGGATCCAGCTATTCCACATCTCTAATGCAGGCAATTATCAGACTTCTTAATTATTGCTGATATGAGTTTCTCCTTCTGTGAAATACCTACTTACATATTTTACCCATTTCCATATTGTGTTGCTTGTAATTTCATATTGATTTGTAGCAATTATTTAAATAATCTAGTTCTGAGTACTTTGTCAGGTGTCTGTAATATAAATATCTTTTCCTAGGCTGTAGCCTCTCTTTTCAGGTTCTTCAAGGTGTTTTTGGTAAACAGGAGTTCTTAATTTTAATGCAACAAATTTACCTGTAGTTTCTCTTATGGTTGGTGCCTTCGGTGTCTTAAGAAATTCTTTCTAATCCTAAAGCTCGCATATCATTTCCTTATATTTTTTCTAAGTTTTAAAACTTTACTTTTTTTCAGAGTATTACAAGGCATGAAACCATAAGAATTCTAGAAGAATATGTTGGAGAAACACTTACAGACATCAGCCTATGCAAAGAACTTATGAAGAAGACCCGAAAAGCAATCACAGCAACAACAAAAATGAATAAATGGGACTTAATCAAAGGAAAAAGCTTCTTCACAGCCAACGAAACAATCATTAGAGCAAATAGACAACTGACAGAATGGGAGAAAATATTTGCCTGCTATACATCCAATAAAAGGCTGATAACTAGAATCTATGTAGAACTCAGGAAAATCAGCAAGGAAAAAATAAAACAACCCCATTAAAAAGTGGGCAAAGGACATGAACAGAAACTTCTCAAAAGAAGATAAACTAATGGCCAACAAACATACTAAAATTTTACTTTTGATACTTATGTCTTTAATCCATTAGAGATAGAACTTTTAGTATGGTGCAATGTAAGAACACAGTTTTATTTTATGTTTTCATATGGTTAACCAGTTTTTCCAATTCCATTTATAGAATGATCTCTCCTTCACTATGGATCTGCCTTATCACCTCTCTCAAAAATCAAGTTCCAAGTGTGTATGATCTGTTCTAATCTTTCTGTTCTCTTTCACTGTTCGACACCACACCGTGTTGATTACTATTACTACATAAGAGTCTTGATATACGGTAAGACAAGTTCTTCTTCATTCTTATTTTCTGGAGTGTTCTGACCTTTCTTGACCATTTGCTCTCCCTTATAAATGTGAAAATTGCTTGTCAACTTCCGTGAATAACTGTTGGAATTTTTACTGCCCCGCATGGACTGTATAGACAGATTGGGAAAACTGAATTATTAGTGATATTGTCTCCCTAACCATGAATTTAACATAACTCTCCATTTTCTGAGTTTTCTTCAGTGCCTTTAATAAAATTGTTATCACTATGTATCTTGCTTATCTTTTGTTAGATTCATTTATATGTATTTTATAGTTTTTGTTAGTATTGTAAATGATGCTAAAAGAACTTTTTTGCTGGTGAATAGGAATACAATTGATTTGTTTATATTGATCTTATATCTAGTCATCTTGCTAACTTTCCTTTTAGATGTAACGATTTGTACTAATTTGTCAGATCATTTTAAGAATTTTATGTAGACAATTATATTAAGCAAAACCAACAATAGTTGCATTCCCTCCTT